>JASANA010006635.1:0-32571 GCA_030248095.1 Ptycholaimellus sp. GST1_10
GCTTGGCTCTCCTTCCATCTACAAATCTAAACCCTTCTACTATGAATACTCCAATTAGTATGTAACCACTCCCCCACTAAGACTGCCACACTTCTGCGCCCTACTCCCACTGAACCCGGCACCGCCCAGCGTCCACGGAACTATCAGCTCTTCCTCATCGATCTCCATCGTCAGGACAGTCAATCTGAGTGGCGCGCAACCCATCCTCAAGTGCGTCATGCTCGAGTACAAAGGAGAATTCAAGGCCTCCGTCTGCGGCATCCACACCCAGGAAACGGAGGCAGTGAGAGCATTCAGCTGATGATGAGGTTCGGACGAAGGTCAAGAACCCGAGTCTGGCTCTCATCGCAAGTCATCGCAGAGGAGCTCGCCCATGCCAACGCCATCCGAAAGTGTTGATATGGAAGAGTCTCCACGACGCCTCATCTCCTGCTCACTTCCTCCCTCCATATTCCGCTCATGCGGACACTGGACTCGTGCTATCGGATTCTAAGAACTACCCGGCTCTACGGCTTGCCGAACGATGATTCTCCTCCTGTCCCCTATAGTATTGTGGTGCTTGTAGCTTAGATCCGAGGCCCCATTCCTCTGCCCGCTCTAGATGCTTGGTGTGATTACTTTCACCCCTTCCTGGCCGCCCCGCGGGTGCGCTGTGACGTTTCCCAAGCCGGTTTCGTTGACCTTGAGTGTCGATGAGGCAGGTGGAAGGGAGGCCAAGATCAGTTGCTGTATATTGTGCTCCGATGCCCTAACCTGTTCCGCTCTGCCTCCCCTTTCAGTGACGATGAAAGAGATCCTCGCTAAGTTCCTGCTGTATAACACCACAATGTAGTTGGCTCCCAAATTTCGCAGAATTTACCCATTAGTTGAGATATAATTTTTTTTAAATTTCAAGTCCCAAATTTTGTCTATTTCTTGAAAACTATCATATGTATGTTAATTTAGACCAAGGCATATTTTTTATAATCAATTGCAATTAATTGCAATGGAGATAAGTAGCAGTCAGTTAAAAATTTTTTTGCTATATATATTTGGGAGCTCAGATTTTAAGTACATATTAGTATTTTGGCCAGGTGCTCTCTTATCATTAATTAATCCAGTTTTACATTGGACTGACGATAATTTTTACAGTGCACAAAGTTCACAATCTAAGGTATAAACTTAATTTGATAAGAAAAAATTTCATCCACTTCAGTCGCAAGTAGAATTCAAATTAAGCTGAATAAAAAATTTCCCCTACTTCAATTGCAGGTAAAATATAGATAAGAGATACTTTTTGGGTTAGTATAACCCACTATATAATAATTTCATCCACTTAATACAGGGGCAAGGCCCCTATGCATGGAGACGAAGATGGGGTTGGTGATCAGCTGCTTGTTCACCACGGCCTGGTGAAGCCCATGAAAAACAGATACCATAATCTACATCCCAAATTACCTATATGATGTTATTTGTTGGGTCAAAAACCCTTTAATATACCTCAAGATGAAGTTGATCGGCCTGTTTGTTAACCATGGCCTAGTGCAAGCCCATGGATACCATCTAGAAGCAAACGGGTGCCAGAATCATAAGCTACGTCCAAAATTACCTATATGAAGATATTTGTAGGCACAAAAACCCTTTAGAATGCCTCAAGACGAAGTTGGTGATGACCTGCTTGTTCACCACGGCCTGGTGGAAGCTCATGAAGACCAGATAGAAGTAAGCGGGCGCCACAATCGTATTCTACGTGCAAAGTTACCTATATGGTGCTGTTTTTTAGACCAAAAACCCTTTACAATGCCTCAAAATGAAGTTGATGATGACCTGCTTGTTCACCACGGCCTCGTGCAAGCTCAAGGAGACCAAGTAGAAGCAAACGGGTGCCACCATCGTAATCTACGTTCAAAATTACCTATATGGCGCTGTTATATTGGCGAAAAACCCTGTAAAAAGCATAAATATTGAGCCGGAATTGAAAAACATGCAAAAAAACCCCCAAAAACTGAATTTTTATCCCAAAAAGTTGATGTTTCGACCTAAAAAACGCGAAAAATGCCCAAATTAGAGGTGCCTTGATACTTTTTTGGCCCGATTTACCATAGAACCGTTGAGATCTCCACCCCAGAAACAGCCAAAGTGTCTACAGCAGTGCGGACGGATGGACGGATGGTGTGCGCCCGGACACCGGACATTTTTTTAAAAAAGTTTTTTGGAAATAACTTTTTTAATAAGGCACTAAAAAATTTTTGTTCAAAGAGGACCCCCTGCAATTCGACCACGGCGCATCGATTATGCCCATTTGCAGCGCTCTCCAACATCTGTGTGTTGCTCAAACTTTGGGAAAGCTGCAATTGGTTGTGTTGCTCGATAAGAGGGGCTTGGCGCTACTGCTCCGCTAACACTCCGCTCGCGCAAGCCCAATCTACATCCAATGATTTAGCGGTTTTTTGAGATGGGAAGTAAAGTGGAAAATCCTTCAAAAGTGTTGGGGTGTATGATCGGTTTTACCACTATTTTGCAATAATCACGGATCTAAAAGGAGGCCATAAATACATCAAATTGATTTCTGTTTTGTTACCAATAATGCTTGTCAGATGGCGTTTATCGTGCTTACCAAACGTGGTGGCTTGTCAGGCTCACCCCTTTCTTACACCGTGGCTCATCGGACCCACCCAATTTTTACATGGTGGCCTGTCAGGCGCGACTTTTACTTCTCTCTCTCCCAGCCGTGCAATGCCGTTGGATGCATTTCCAGGGCGGGGAAAATCCGCAGAAGTGGTTGCCCTCCCTTTGCACCCAATGTTTGACAGAAAAGGGCTGCCCACTAATGGAAAGAGCCTATTTCTTTCACCTCCAGCTGTATACATCAGGTGTAAGCAGGGAGAGAAAGGAAGGAAGACCTGCGGATGACAGTAGCAGTCATAGACTGAAACATTCCTGAACTGAGACTAGACTGAAACTTGAAACATTCCATCTATCCAATCTCTTTCTAGGCTTAAAGAGTTCCGAAAGATATGAAGCTGGGCAGGACTTCCCAGGGTAGGAAGGCAAGTCGTTTGAGGCTTCTTGAAGTAGACAGGGTAGCCATCTCGTAGACGGCCCTTTAGCTTGTCTTCGCTTTCCTTGGGCTGTATGAGTCCTTTAGGGCTGTAGGAGTCATGGATAACTTAGACTCCACTTACCTACTTTATATTCCGAGGTTAAACAAAGGAAGAATATCCACTAGTCTTTGAGACCATATATATATATATATATATATATATTATATATATTATTATATATATTATTATATATATATTATATATATATATTATATATATATTATATATTTTATATATTATATATATATATATTATTATATATATTATTATATATATATTATATATATATATATATATATATTATATATATATATATATTATATATTTCAAATAAAATGATTTGCAGTTTTCATTCAGGCCGGCTACAACAGACGGCGCCTGTATCATGTTCTTCACTGAAAAATTGAATCTATCACGAGTGGTGATTATGATATCCTGGAATATAATCAGAAAATAAATGGATAAATTGATCAAAATGTAATTGTAGGTAATTGAGAGCAGTAGTGGCCAACCGGTTAAGGCATACGTCTTAAGGACCTGTGGATAATACCCGTCGTAGGTTTGAATCCTGCTCACTGCAATATTTTTTTAGTTTTTTCTAATGTATATAGCATGTAGCTTATAAGGCGTGGTCAAGGCATACGTCTCAAGAACGTCTGGGGAAACCCTCGTAGGTTCGAGTCCTACTCACCGTAAAATTTTTCCATCTTTTTTTTTAATAAAGCCAGGTAGTGTAGTGGTGAACACCTTCAACTTCTAACTAAATGTCAGCGGTTCAAATCCGTTGTTGCGTGAAATTTTTGTGAAAATAAAACTTTTTTATGCCCTAACATTTAAACAAGTTCTTTTTAAAATTCACTTCACTCATTTTCAAAAGAACTTGTTTAAATGTTGTGGCAAAAAGAGTGACGACTCGGAGATTAGTTATTGACCACAGAGCGGCCCGAAGGGCCGCTCCGCGGTCTATAGAGGTTACTAAACTTTTGTCCTCATATATATTTATATATATAGGTATATTTCTGGAAATGCTGTCCACGGGCGAATTCTCAACGGATTGGGACAATCTTTTTTTTCCCTGAAAGGTAATGCTATTTTAGGAAGATCTGGAGGGGTAGACCCGGAATTTGAGCATTTGAAACATTACTTTTTTGGGTAGAAAGGTTCAAAAATGGGGTATGTTGAAAAATGGCGAATTCTCAACGGATTTGGACAAACTTTTTTTTTGCTGAAAGGTAATTCCATTTTAGAAAGATCTGGATGGGGTGGACCCGTCCCGGAGCATTTGAAACATTACTTTTTTGGGTGGAAAGGTTGAAAAATGGGGTATGCTGAGAAATGACGAATTCTCAATGGATTGGGACAAACTTATTTTTCCTGAAATGTAATAAAATTTTAGGAAGATCTGAAGGGTTGGAACCAGACTACGAGAATTTGAAACATTACTTATTTGGGTACAAAAGTTGAAAAATTGGGTATTTTGAGAAATGGTGTATTCTCAACAGATTTGGACAAACTTTTTTTGCTGAAAGGTTTTAACATTTTAGAAAGATCTGGATGGGTGGAACCGGTCCTGGAGCATTTGAAACATAACTTTTATTAAAAATTAATAATGAGCATTAAAATGTAAATTAAGAGCATTGGCATGGAATTGTAAGCTGCTAAGTTGCCTGGGAAGGTGTGGGCTGTGAAGCTCCGCGGTCACCTATTGCGCTGTGCACCATATACTTGTTTCACTAAAAAATCAAATATCTGGCCAAATTAAGCTTCTATGGTGCGTTTGCAATCCAGGTTCGTTCATGTTTATCGCCGTTGTGGTATGTTGGTAATCGATTTTCAATTTCTATTTTACAGGTTTGCCATTTTCAGGTGCTACTTTCCTAGGGCGCGACAGCGCCCTAGTTATGAATGGGTGATCGAGTTTTTGGGTGGTCGCATGTCCCGAGGTTCAGCGCCTTGGATATTGGTTAAAACTATGGATATATGCATATCACTCGGAAGCAAATACAAGCATATGGTCCACAAGAATAACTTTTTGGAGTTTTGGGTTTAATCTGTAAAGGGGGTTAATTGGTGATACTGCTCTCTTCCATGGTGGCCAAACAAGGATGAAATAGATTGTTCATTGAAAGATTACATTTTAGGTTCTATTGTTTTAAATATTTGATCATAATGTCTGTTTTTGACAAGATTGGTTCAAATTTCTGATTGGTTCAAATTTGAGAAAAATCAGTGGAGATCGTGCATAAAGTGAGGTGACATCAAATGGGATGTCTTTATTTAATAAATAATTTAATATAAATCTACAACGCGATTTTGCTGCAATATGGACATTTGTTTAATTTAGAACCACAATTGTTAATTAACAATGGTTAGTTCTTTAATGAGTTCATATGGATCCCTTCTGCAATCTGGGCACTTGTTAAATTAAGATCCGCAATTATGGAAAGTTCTTCAATTATTTCATTTGGATCTCTTCTGCAATTTGGTCAGGTGCTCAGATTGGGTCCACAAGTCTGTATTTGAAGATTAACTTAATATTCATGATTTTTTTAAATGTCAGTCTTTTCTAGTATTAAAATTTTCTGTAATGCCATGATCATCAAATACATTAAGATTTTATATAACATTAGGATTTTTTAATTATAATGATGCTATTTGAGTTAAAATTATTGTGTTTTAAAAGCTGAAACATCAGGATAGCAAATAGGATAGCGAGAATTATTTAAACAAGTATATGGCGCAAAGCGCAATAGGTGACCGCGGAGCATATTCCGCCTTCCACATTCACATGTAGCAGATGCCAAAAATTGAGGAATGTTTTCATACAAGAGTGAACATTTTCTCTCAAAAGGGTAAGTCTGTGGTTTCTCAGCCAATTTCAAAAGTAAATACAGATTCAAAATTGGTATATATGACTTGTCAATCAAAAAACCAAAGTTCTCAGCCGTTGAGTTGCTACTGATTATTGATGCTATTGGCATGCATGAAAGTTTGTCACTCAAGATGAAAAGTCTGTGGTTTCTCAACCATTTTCAAAAGTAAGCACAGATTTAGAATCGTTATATACTACTTGTGAACAAAAAAACTCAAGTCTTTTGTTCAATTATCAGCCGTTCAGCTGCTACTGATTATTTATGCTATTGTTGTGCATGAAAGTTTGTCACTCAAGACGAAATCTTGCTGCAATATGGACATTTGTTTTATTTAGAACCACAATTGTGGTTAGTTCTTCAATGAGTTCATATGAATCCCTACTGCAATCTGGGCATTTGTTAAATTAAGACCCGCAATTATGGAAAGTTCTTCAATTAATTCATATGGATCCCTTCTGCAATTTGGTGAGGTGCTCAGATTGGGTCGGCAAGTCTGTATTTGAAGATTAACTTAATATGCATGATTTTTTTAAATGTCAGTCTTTTCTAGTATTAAAATTTTCTGGTCCTAACAGCAGATTCCAGCCAGCTCCTGAACCGGATAATGGGTCCAATCCATTAAAATAGCCAACCCGCACATACCCACCTTTTCGATGTTTCATTGAGCAGTATTTAGAACATTGAACCAACCTTAATATTTGATTGATTAAAATCTTATTTCTGACAATTAAAATTAGAAAATTTGAAGTGGTGTAGCTGAGTCTCAGGGCGACCTTGGGGAAAACCAATTATCCTTGCCCCTTAGTTGATCAAACCTCTTTCACACCAGCAACAGAAAACTGAATTTCAAGACACTGCATTTTGAGTTACTGACGTGATGGTGCTTGAGACTGATGATGAGGGCTTGAGCCTGATGGCCTGAACTTGTAGCTGTTGGCCTGGAGCTGGTGCCTGTAGATGTTGCCTTGGAGCTGGTGGATCCCTGGTGCCGGTGCCCTTGAAGCAGGTGGGGAAGAAGGTTGGCAGGCTGGAAAGGTTAACAAGTGAGGAGTTGACCAAGGTGGTGGCGTAATGATTGAGCAATGGCCCCCTAGAGATTGAAGTTCTTGGACTCCAGAGCACTGGACTTGACCTTGAAGTGACATTCAACTTGACCATGTGGTACAGGCTTTTGGCGACATTTCAATTAAAAGAAAACACCCAAATTATCTTGAAAATATCATTTTCAGTAAAAGATTGTCCAACCACAGCCGAATATTTATTTATTTATTATTTTCTAAAACGTGTCCCATGAAGAGACGTAATTACAAAAAGAAATAATATAAACGAATAAAAATATCTCAGCTGCTCCAAGCGCCGTAGAACCGCAGGTGCAGTTTTCAGGGTCAAACATACTTTATCTGGTGGTGCAGTGAACACTAGCCATAGTGCCAGGAACTGTTGGAATCTGCGTAGGTGCATAGCTGATTATGCTGTATGTCGGCACTGTCAGTGGTGGTCAGATAACTGAAGACAGTGTCGCTTGCTCTGCTATTAAAGTGGAGAGAGCGGAGTAAACTAACTAGGATTGTAAACGAGGGTTGCAGGATCGGTGTTCCATAGTACTCAATGTAATAATGTGTTTGTCCTGTCAGTACTCAGTTCATAGCCTGCGCTTATCTTACCCTTGAATAGTCATAGCAAGATGGTAGGAAAGGAGCAAGAGAAAGATGAACCAGTATCACATATGAGGGCTGCAGTACTCATATATGACACATGAGCCAGCGGTTTGGTTTGTACATTGGCTATGGTGAAGGGGACTCAGTTAGGCTGGCAGCAGAGGAGGTCCTAGGGCCTGGAATCCCAGGTGGAGAGAGCGCATACCAATTTCGGATGGGGAGCGATTCTGCCGCTGGCCATCCTCACCCGGCAGCGTTTCTGGGAACCCGCTGCTGTCCGCGTAGTCGATAGGGGGACAATCTGAAGAGAGGGGGAGGATGTCTGGATTAAGGTGGAGGTGGGAAATAATCTCGTGTGTCATCGTGACACAGTAAACATCATTTATAAGCATTTAAAATCATGACAAAGACTAAATACATTAAATAAATCCTACATTAACTTACACTTGAAATTTCAATCGATAGATCAGAAATCTATTTTTTTATTTTCATTAAACTGGCGCATTATGGCTTTTGATGATTTTACTAAGCAGGAGTCAACTCAAAATGGTATAAATGCTGATTCTATGTTTGCTTCCAGTCTTTACATAAACCGATATATCATTGCCCAAAACATACCAATGAAAGGTCGTGGATTATTTGCGAATTCTCTGATTCCTAGTGGCACATTAATTGCTTCAGAATCACCTTTAGCCATATCTTTAGACCCAACAGTAATTGTATGCGGTCATTGTGCAATAAATGTTTCAAAGAAAGATGGTTACCCATGTTCTCAGTGTGAAAAGATTCAATTTTGTTCTGCAGCATGCTTTTTGACCGCGGAGCGGCCCGAGGGCCGCTCCGCGGTATGAGGTTACTCAACTTTTGTCCTCATATATATATATGTATATATATATATATATTTTTGGCAAATGCTGGTCCTCACGAATTTCACGATTGGACAACTTTTTTTTTCCCTGAAGGTATGCAATTTTGAAGATCTGGAGGGTGGAACCGGTTTCGACATTTGAAACATTCTTTGGGTAGAAAGGCTTAAAATTGCAATATACAGTTTTTGCGCTGTAGCTCCTGTTATCTTGAGAATTGCACAAAAGACTTGGTTTTTTTGTTCACGCGCACGGGGGGCCCGCTTCGGGCACCGCGCGGCGCAGCGCGCGGCGGCCGGCGGGCCGCGGCGCCGGCCGGGGGCCCGCCCGGGCCCCGCGGCGCCCGCGCGCGCGGCCGGCGGGCGCGGCCGCCCCCCCGGGCCCGCCGCGCCACGCCGCGGCGGACGGGCGGCCGCGCGCAGCCCGGGGACCACAAGCCGCAGCCAGCCAAGAGGGGGGCCCGGCACCGCGCGCCAAACTTGAAAGAAAAAATCACTTGTCATTGGTTTGAATGTTCAAATGAGGACAATTTATGTGATCAAAATGAAAGTTTGTTTCGTCTGGCAATTCGATGCTACCTTTCAACACCAGCTTCATTGCGTCACATTTGGTCACTGCATAAACCATTTGAATTAAACAAAAATAAAGCCTATAGTGAATTGTTAGTAACAGATAGAGATATAATTTCCTTGGCAGCGAACCTTGAGACTCACAACTTCAAAGAACTTGATACATATTCATATCACAAAAAACGAATGAAAATTGTAGCTAAGAAAATTTATGAGCACGAAGGGCATGGAAATACTCATGCTATTAAGAAGCAGTTATTAAATGTTTTAGCTGTGGTGTACACCAATACATTTACAATTTGCATGCGGAATCGAGATTGTCAGGACAACGTAGCCTTACCGTTACAAACGCCAATGGGGATAGGGGTATATGTTGCTGTGTCTTTGCTTAATCATAGCTGTATTCCAAACTCCATGCGTACATTTGATGGTTCTCAAATTGTAATGTGTTCTACTCGTGATATATTCCCTGGGGAAGAATTGACAACCACTTATGGTGCAGATGTTAAAAACCAGACAACGTTTTGGCGAAGAGAGAGACTACTTTATTGGAATTTTAAATGTTACTGTAATGAGGCATGTGGATCTGTTCGTTTTCGGAAAGCTGAAGCAGAGTACTGGGGATTCAACTGTTCCATTTGTAATGTAGGGCCATGTCTACCAACATACGAGCCATTTTCTTTTATAAACTTATTCAGTTGGATAGCAAAGCGAAAATATCAATACAACCGCATTGTTGGAGCATTGCAAGTGAGATGTATATTTTGCGCAGGGGTAAGCACTGTACCATCTCACGATATACGAAATATCATGTCTGCAGTTGGAATTATTGAGAATCATCATCCTTTTCAATCCAACTTAAAAGAATTAGTAAAATCTCTTTATCCGTTAAATAAACTACGACTTCTTGCAAATTGGAAAATTGAATTTCATCGATGCAAATATGAGTTGGGATATTTTGACCAAAAAGCTATTGATGCATTGCGACAAATACACAAATGTTTAATCAGTCTCATTGGGTATGCGAATGAATGTGATGTGGCTTCAGAAGCAATTGGTGCTGCATCAGCTTTATCTACCCTGCCTATGACACCACTTGTTAAGAAATATGTTTTTGATTTTCGATCTTCTGCTAATGCTATTCTTGCAACCTATTTTTAGGTATTTTCAAATGTGACTCAAATTATTTACTTGACTGTTTAACTGAATTCATTCGATAATCGATTTTTTACACGTTAATTTAAAAAAAACAAGTATATGGCAAAAGCACCATGCAGACACCGTGACTGCAAGCAAACACCACAAAAAGCCAGCAATTGACTGAAAGTTATTGTTGTACGATAAAACTTCTAACTGAAAAGGCTGTGGTTTCTCAACCAATTGTAAATTAAGCACATACTTATTGGCTTTTATACATTGTGAAACACGTATGTGCCCAAGTGCTTTGGGTCAATGAAAAAGTCAAATACAGCATTCCGGATTTTGTTTTGGAAGTCGTGACCAGTTTAATCAGTAGAAATGGCTAGCTCCTAGAACCCCCCCCCCCCTCCCCAAGATATACACCCCCCCCCCAAGATATACACCCTCCCAAGAATTACACCCCCCAAGGCATATATATTGAAAATTTTTTTATTGCCTTAACATACTTCTCTTTACATATCTCGAAGTTTAAACTCAAGGAATTTTTTCTAAACAACTAAATACCTACTTTTTTGAAACATAGTTAGTCTATACCGTGTTCGTCATGCTACTAGTTAGTCTATACCGCTATATAGGGCGTAGCCAACACAAAAACTAAAAGGCTTGCATACAACATAGTTAGTCCTTAAACATAATAAGTCCTTACCGAGTTCATTGATGTTTTAAAGTGCTCAACTCGGTAAGGACTAACTAGTAGGTACTGCCACAGTGAAACACTACTCCTGGTAGTAGCATGACGAACTAGTAGCATGACGAACTCGGTATAGACTTGCTAAAAAATTGTTTTTTCCATAGATACCCTTTGGGGGGTGTATATCTTGGGGGGGGGGGGGGGGGGTGTAAGTCTTGGGGGGGTTCTAGGAGCCAGCCGTAGAAATAGAACATTGTGAGCTTAATGCTTCTTGAAATTTGCAAATCGGCCTAGTAGCTCTCGAGATCTCAAACTTGAACAAATAGGTAAATTTTGGACAGGATTTTAAAAGTTGCCGCGAATAAAAAAATATTCTTAATTTCAAAACGTTTCCAAGCGTGAAAATGTTTAAATATAAGTGAAATACAACTTCTACCCTGCAATATATGAAATAGCGAAAATTAACTTTCCAGAAAAATGTATGTCAAAATTGTTTGAGAATTCACACGGCCCCGGTCATCATTGAATATCTTGTTGCTTGACCAAATTACTATACGGTGAAAAAGAATTAAAGGATAAAACCATGGAGAATTTATCAGAAGTAATTATTTTTCCAGTTCCCTTGTTTATGAGTGTGTATTTCACTCTAACAGTTATAATTTCTCGTAAAATATCAGAATTTTCTTGGATAATACTGATATCGTTTATAAAAGGTATATTGCTTGTAAGTATGTATTTTATCTCATTTCCATAGGGCATAATATTTTTAAATGGTCGTAGAAATCTGCTCCATTAACAGATGTAATTGGGCTGACCTCATGTGTTCGAGAAATTTGCGTGGAGTATCTTCTGATCTATAGACGGGGACGTCAAGTATTTATTTTCCAGGGGTTGACCAAGAGGAGTATATTAAAAGAATGTGCTTGTCAAGAAAAGTGCGGCTCGCAGTAACCGTTATCAATAGCAGGGGCGCCAATAGCAAGGGAATTATCCTTGTTTATGTCAAACATAGGGAAAATGGCTATTCTGGTCCTTTTTTATAAGCATGGGGATGCAAAGTATATATTTTCCCGGGATTTATCAATTGGAATTTACTTAATAGAAGGTTCTTGTTAAGAAGTGGGGCGCGCAGTAACAGATCTCAATAGCACTGCCCCAATAACAAGGGAAGTATCCTTATTTATGCCAAATATAAGGAAAATGGATATTCTGGTCCATGTATATAAGCCTGTTTTATTCGTGGTATAAACTAATGGTAGGTGGTGGTACTAATTTTATCAAAAATACATTCAAAACGTAAGAAAACCATGAGGTTTCCTTTAATTGAATAACATTGAATTGAAACTAACGCAGAAGAAAAACCATTGAATGCAACTAAACTAGTTCTAAGAATAATAATTATTGTGTTTTATCATTAGTTTGGGTCATGCAAATGCCAGATGTGTCTATATAAAGCTCTTCAACTGCACTCCTACACAATATTTGTAATCTACTATCCAAAATAACCTATATGGTGCTGTTATTGAGACCAAAAACCCTTAAGAATGCCCTAAGAGGAAGTTGATGATGAGCTGTTGGTACACTATGGCCTAGGAGAAGCCCGCATTCACAAAGCGGGCGCAAACTGACACGATTTGTAATCTACCCCAAAAATTACCACAAGACTGAATACATTGTTTGAAGCTACCGAACGATTTAATTTCTTGACATACCCAATCATAGATTATTTTGGTTTAAAAATTTTGAACACGGGATTTGTGTTTTATAAAAATGAAAATTGAAATTATTGAAAGATGACAGGGAAATATAATATTGTAAAAAATAGATCAACAAAAATGGGCATAAAATATTAACAGACAATATTGTTAAAATTTACAGACGATCAACATAGAAGTTCAATTTTCTAATAAAGTCTGGGATCTTGGTTTTGAGACTTGATGAGATAAGGTTTGATGCTTTGAGATGATCAAGCAGAGCAATATAAATAACAGTATAGGGCATGTGTTCGCACTGCATAACGACAAGCCAGACGTATTTTTCTTACAATATTGAGCACATTTAGCTTATTATATTTCATAATGAGGTCTCGTGATATTTCAATGGCTGCAAAAGCACCAGTTCTTCCTATACCAGCTGAGCAATGCACTGCAATGGGATTTGTAACATGATTCGCATTTTCTTCTTTAGTTTGAAATAGTGTTTTTTGAACCTGCTTGATTATATTCATGAATTCAAGTATCGGTATTGTGTTGGTTGGGCATTTACGATCAGACCAGCTTTTATGCAGATAATGCGTTATTTTTCGAAACTTTTTGATACCTTTATTCTGCAATATTAATTCAGAAATAACTACTGTGTGGTCTTCAATGTTACGTTCATCCACTTTTTTAGTGTTACAGCAAAATCCCCATATATGATTTGGTCCAAAACTTCTTCCAGCCAATATTCTGCACATTTATTCTTTCCATCTTCCTCAATTTGACAAGGCATTACAACAATATTTACTTGTCGCTCCCATACCATGCACCAACAATCATCTTTTGTGTCAGCAAATTCACATGCAACCTCATCTAATGGGCCTTGTGCTAATATCCACTGCTAATATTTGTCCACTCCATGAACCCAATTTGCATGAATGAAATCTTGGAGTGGATTTGCAAGAAGCCTACATCCTCGTATCGGCTTTTTAACTTGTTTCTGTTAAAGACGTGCTCAGTTCTATTCCGTCGTTGTAATTTAGGGTCTTTTGATTCATTTCGTAGTTGAGAGAACTCTTGAACTAGTGCACGTGGACCACGTGGATTACATTGTAGACCCATTCCCGTGGTAGCAGACCGAAAAAAATCAGTTTGTGTTGGGTAACCGAAAACCGAATGGGGGTCCCAGCCGTATTGTTTCGTTTTGTTTTGTGTCAATTGGTTTTTCGGTCTGACTTTGGACTTTTTGGCAATTTTTTTTCGGAAGTCCAAACAAGGCAGAAAACATGGGAAATGGTCCGCAATTGATGCACTCTACTTCAACAACAGCCACCGGTTTGCTTGGAAGAGAGTAAGAGACTTGACACTGGCCTCACTCAAACTATTTCGACGGTTATCCACAAGGATACCCATACGACTGAACATCCGCTCAGCATCCACAGAGGGGAGTGCACTGAGAGTGCGAGCTGGTGTTGTACTCGCAGGTCTTGCCAGCAGTCAGTGGAGTCTTGCAGATGACCCGTCAGCTATCATCCGTTGTGTCGATCCAGCCCTTTTTCAAGACATACCAAGCCTTGTTTTCCCGCTTCTTCCCCATCTCTTTTACTTTAACACACCTTCCTTCACAAAATGCAAGGCACACTGGCACAGATGAGACAAATGCAATACATAAACTTTATTCAGGCACTAACCGTGCAGTGACTGGGAAATGCGCAGTTGCAAGAGCACGTAGAAGGCAGGGTATCCTTGGGTAGTAGTAGGTACTTCATCAACCCATCCATCACCACACTGATTTCCCAGCCACTTTTACCATATTTCAAAGAAACTGGTGACAAACACACAGCCAAAAAGAGGAGACAGCGCTTGTACAGCTCCATTGTTAGTGTGGTGTAAGGAAAGGACATGGCAAGGCAGGAAAGTCATGCATTCCATCTCTGTGACCTTGGGTGACATAAATGGAACATCTGAACATATGCTGAGGGTGAGCCAAAGGTGCTCCTGTCACGGCCAAGGAAAAATAGATTCTATGTCAGACTGAAAAATACCGATCCATTTGGTTTTTCGGTTTCGTGTAAATTGTGCACGAAAAAAAACCGAAACCATTGTAAACCGAAAAAAAACCGAATGGCCATTTGTTTTCGGTATTGTTTCGTGTAGCTACAAAATTCATTAGTTTTTGGTCTGACACCACTGCCCCATTCTTCAACAACTAAATCATCTGAACATTGGTATTCCATTTGTGATGCATCATGTTCCTGCAAGCTTTGTTCTCCTCTGCTTGACATACGGCTTTTTATGGCATGTGCATTTCCAATGAAATGTTGCTTGAGAGCCTCTGACAATTTTACGGCTTCCTGTTCACATTTGCTTGAATGCTATTTCATGACAGCAGATGTAGCACATGCCAATGCATCTTCATTTTTCGCACATTTTTCTATTTACCTATATATAGGAGACCTCTGTGGAGTTCTAGCTTTGTTGACCTTGTTCCAATCAGTATTAATCTGCTTTGGTTCTCTCATTTTAATTAAATTATTTTTGATTCTTAAATTTTGTTAGCCATAGTCTTAGAAATATAGTGATTAACATCCTTAACCCAAGATCATGACTTAAACACATATACAGGGTGAGCCGGAAAACAAGCAAGCAATTTTAAAAGCATTAAATCAAGTTATAACTGTGGCGTATCGAAAGCCAGTTTTGTTCGACCTTGAAAGGAGGCGGGTGGAAGAGGCCTTCCGCAGTCTTGATCGGAACTTGCCCTTTCTCGCTCCTACCTTTTCCAGCCTTGGTGAATGTTACGATGAATAGAAATCGGCTATGCTACTGCTGTCCAATACACCACAGCGTTTGGTACAGAGAGTGCAGTTAGCTTATTAGCTGTACTCTACGATCGACCACCTCTACATGGCCCTGCATTTCGTTTACTACACCCCTTCTGCTCATTTCGCCTTTGATCTTGCCGCCTTCTAAGATGGCGTCCAAGTCAAATTCACCAAGCTAGTGCGACAGGACAGCGAACCGAAAACAGCCAGCAATCGCCTGCCTTTCGTTTTGCTGCTGGACAAGTTCACCTGCTGCAGTGACATAAATTCTCTCAGCCATGAATTGCGAATTTTGCATCATTGACTTCGACATTGCTGCATCGGGATTGAAAACAAACTGAAAAGTTCCTTTTCAAAGCAAGCACGCCTTCTATGATTCGCTGTGGCACAGTTCAGATGAGCCCATCCTCACTGCACTGAGACAAGCATGGGCGGAGCAGTACACAGAAATCGCGCGACGTGAGAACAGCTTTCTGCTGCATGTTTGTTGTTGCTAAAGATCAGGCCATGGGAGCTGCGCAGTGCAACTGCCCATGATTGAAGGGTGCTGTGGCACTGTTCAGATGGGCTCATCCTCACTGCACTGGGACAAGCATGGGTAGAGCAGTACACTGAAATCGCGCTACGTGAGAACAGCTTTCTGGTGCATGTTTGGTGTTGCTACAGATCAGGCCATGGGAGCTGCGCAGTGCAAATGTCCATGATTGAAGGGCGATGTGGCACTGTTCAGATGGGCCCATCCTCACTGCACTGGGACAAGCATGAGTAGAGCAGTACACTGAAATCGCGCTACATGAGAACAGCTTTCTGGTGCATGTTTGTTGTTGCTACAGATCAGGTCATGGGAGCTGCGCAGTGCAACTGCCCATGATTGAAGGGCGCTGTGGCACTGTTCAGATGGGCCCATCCTCACTGCACTGAGACACGCATGAATGGAGCAGTACACTGAAATCGCGCTACGTGAGAACAGCTTTCTGGTGCATGTTTGGTGTTGCTACAGATCAGGCCATGGGAGCTGCGCAGTGCAAATGTCCATGATTGAAGGGCGATGTGGCACTGTTCAGATGGGCCCATCCTCACTGCACTGGGACAAACATGGGTGGAGCAGTACACTGAAATCGTGCTACGTGAGAACAGATTTCTGGCGCATGTTTGTTGTTGCTACAGATCAGGTCATGGGAGCTGCGCAGTGCAACTGCCCATGATTGAAGGGCGCTGTGGCACTGTTCAGATGGGCCCATCCTCACTGCACTGATACACGCATGGGTGGAGCAGTACACTGAAATCGCGCTACGTGAGAACAGCTTTCTGGTGCATATTTGGTGTTGCTACAGATCAGGCCATTGGAGCTGCGCAGTGCAACTGTCCATGATTGAAGGGCGCTGTGGCACTGTTCAGATGGGTCCATCCTCACTGCACTGGGACAAGCATGGGTGGAGCAGTACACTGAAATCGCGCTACGTGAGAACAGCTTTCTGGTGCATGTTTGTTGTTGCTACAGATCAGGTCATGGGAGCTGCGCAGTGCAACTGCCCATGATTGAAGGGCGCTGTGGCACTGTTCAGATGAGCCCATCCTCACTGCAATGGGGCAAGCATGGGTGGAGCAGTACACTGAAATTGTGCTACGTGAGAACATATTTCTGGTGCATGTTTGGTGTTGCTACAGATCAGGCCATGGGAGCTGCGCAGTGCAACTGCCCATGATTGAAGGGCGATGTGGCTCTGTTCAGATGGGCCCATCCTCACTGCACTGGGACAAGCATGGGTAGAGCAGTACACAGAAATCGCACTACATGAGAACTGTAGTGATTGGCTGCCTCAATCAGGAGGACGGCAGTCTCTGAGACACTGTTACCAGTTATACCCAGAGTGATAACACAGTTCTCACTTACCTCAGCTTCACTAACTCCAGACAACCTTTGATTATGGCTTTTAGCCCTAACTTGTACCTTATAGCTCTGTTCTGCGAGGACACCTTGGTCCTGAACAAGTCCCACACCAACTCTGGTCTCAGGGACACCTTCAAGCTCTGCAACAGCTTGGCGATCGGGCAGCACTTCACCTAGAAGTCTCTGCTGCTGAGGTTGTCTAACCAGGCCCTGGTGGCCTTGATGATGTGGTGGATCTTGGTGTTCAAGAGGCTGTTGAAGGCCCAGAGTTTATCCAGCAACACCACAGGTAGTAGATCACTTGGACACTGGAGGCACGCTGGGGCTGAGGGCTTAGCAGACTGAGAAACTGGCCAGAATGGGCTGCTTATATAGGAGGAAAAGGGAAGCTTGGGGCAGAGGGGGTTAGTTGAGATGCAGGGCCCAGGGGTGGGATAGGCAAAAGATAGGTTTACCCAAGGTTGGGCAAAAGGGTTTAGTAGTCACAGGTTTGCCTAAGGTTGGGCAAACCAGAGGAATGGAATAGGCAAGTAGGCTTCATGCAGTCTAGCCTCCCGGGGGAGCTCATTTCCTAAACAGCTCATCCTCATTACTACCCCCATCCCCCATCCATGCTTTAGCCTTGCCCAGCCTTGTGTGTGAGGGAGTCTCCAAGCTCAGCAACCTTTGAGGTCCTGGCTGGGTGATACCTGGTGTCCCTTGGCTGGCAATTGGGTGGCAATGGATCAGGTGACATGGGGACATCTGGATTGGGGGTTCTGGTGGTGTCTGGCTTAATAAGGTTAATTACCAATGACACGGCGGGAAATGGGCCGCGACACGGGACTACTACTCTACTACTCGGATCTCATCGATATCAGAGGTAAGCTATCTAGTCATGTCACGCGTCTCTACATCCTCCCCTAATATGTGGCCGAGGTCACGAGGCTCAAAAACAAAAACAACTAATAATCCTGGACAATTAAGGGGCTGAGCAATGGGGATCAGGGAGAGGGAAGGGATGGGGTAGCCGCAGCAGCGCCTCCGGCCGGAGTCTTCGAAGGCCACCGCTCACGCTCGTTCCACCAGCTCCTAACCTGCAATCCCAGTCCTTACTTTTCGCTCTTCAACTCTCTCTTGGAGGTAGCTTGGTTGCAAACTGCGTGATCTATCGTTAACACTTCAAACGCTTGTCCAAAACCAATAGGCCAAGGATGCCAAGTGGAAAACCTTTTGCAGAGTTCATCACCTGTAACCTGTGAACTTGGTGCGTTGATCGGAGCCCTGGAGGTGGACGGTCCCGGTGTCATTGCAGCCACCAGCTCAGAAGAACGGCCGCTACTCCTGCTCTGTCGCTTTACCTGTGAATATGCGCCCTGCGATTGCGCAACTCTCTTAACTTGTCGTCCCGCTTCCAATGGCCTCATAATTCGTGCATTAGTCGATTTCAAACATAAATGTCCTTTTTGATAAACTGGCTTCCCACGTTGATAAAGCACAGACTCAAAATTTTCTACTACTTGTCCTTCATTCAGCAAAGACAAGAAACTCTGATAAGCTTTCTTATGCCTAAAGATCTGCGAATGGCCTGTCACCTGAAAGTGCCTGCAAAACAGAAAAATTCCTGATTATAAAAGGTCCTTTCAAAGCCCTGATTAAGGTAATGATCAAAATGTCCTTCAAAAGATCTGGCCAGCTCATGGATATCCAATGCTGACTCAAAACTTCCTACACTTATACCTTCATTTAATAATCACAAAAACAGCAATATGCCTTGACACTATGTTTTAGCTGGTAATGAAGGAGAGGAAATAAGTTCAAAGTTGTCCAATAAAAAGTCACACTTTTATCAACATCAAAACCCTGGTCAACTGAACTTTCTAACTAGGTTGTTGTTTAATGGTCTTGCAGTAAAAAAAAGAAGTACAGTGCCAGTCTTCCGCTTAACTTATGAAATTTCCTAATTTGTGTCTGCTAAACCTATTCTTTTATACTTTAGTGCAAAAATATTAAGGGTTACATAGTTCCCCATAGTATTTCTTAACTTCCCACTATTCTGCTTAAATATTTCCCATCTAATTATTTTGCAGTAAGATGTGCAAGATTTGCAATTAATTTCCTCTACTTAATTCCCAGTCTTGTCATTATAACATTCCTTTTGTCTACTCATGTGTGCCCAATTAAAGTGCTAATAGATTAACTGATTTAATTTTTAAAATGGCTGCTAAAGATATGGAATCTCCCTCCCCTTTTAACGGATTCGTTGGCCTAAGCTCATAACAGCTCGAATGCCACATTGTGCTCTGCCCGAGATCTGAATCTAAAAATCGTGCATATTTATCTTTTTTGCTGATTTAGGCTATGCTATCACTAGATTTTCAATTTAATGTTAAAGCACAAACTCTGTTCTTTCATTCCAAGGATTCTAATTCTAACTGAACCTGCATTTTTTAAATGACTACGTTTTCCTACTCCTCAATTGCTAAAAGCAGAATTTCATTTAAGAAACCAACATTTGCCGAAATTGTATTATAGTTTACTTCCCTGCGTCACATTTTCAAAATCTATCATTTCTGTCGTGTTTGCTGCACAAGTCCTCAGATTGAAACCACAGCTCTTTTCTCCCAAGTTTAAATTGCTAAAATTCTGAAGACAAGAAAATTATTTAACTACTAATGGACATAGCCTAACAATGCTTGTCTTTTTTGTTCCTGGCCCAAATTTTCAATGTTCTCATTTTGTGCTTACTCAGCCCCTTTCAGTGATCATCTCCTTCCCTTTTCTCAGCAAGTATCCCTTCCTATCAAGATTGCTTTTCTCAAATATGAAGATAAATAAAGCCTCATTTACTCAGAGAAACTTCCTGGAGTGTACCTCTATTCTAAACTCTTGTCTAGAGACAAAGGATTTCTCATTTACTTAATCAAGGTGCCCACAGCACTATCATGGTCCTAAGTTTATTTATTTTCCTTTTCATTGCCTTCTTGAAATCCTAATGCAAACAAATTAAACTGGACTTGATCAGTCAATCAGAACCTATCCTAATATTTACTTAGTCCCATTGAATCCTGTTATTCCTACACCTAGGTCCTCAACCTGAAGACAAGAAAATGTGTCTGCTATAAAACAACTTATCCCTTTTCTCCCATCCTATAACTTGTTTGCCTTTCTGACTGAGGCCTGAATAGCTCTGCTCTGCTCATGCCAGCCCAATTACTATTACCTGGCAAGACTAACCGAACAAATCTTGATGGAAGAAGACGAGCTACACTCCTTCCCCTTCTAACAGAGGCTCCCTGAAGTCCTGTTCCCTGGCCAGTGGGCATGATGGCGTAGCAGAGGTCCAACGTTGTTCAAATCCTCCATGATCATCTCCGCCTCCCAGCTCCGCCGATTATGAGGACCTCAACATAATGGAGCGGTTAAACCCAGAGTTGAAGAAAGGACTCGATCTACAAAACAAATGAACCTCTTTTATTTTGCAAACCCTATCCCATATCCAGTTATTTGATGTTTTAAAATTTAAGAAATTTATTTTATATCCCCAAAAAGGTCACTATTTAATTATATACATATCATGTAATTTTATAATAAAAATATCATTCTTGTAAAATGATTTTATTCTTAAATGAAGTCTATAATTAGGGGCTGAGCTAGGACTGACATTTCTGGCTAATTTATAATTTACACATAAGATTGTGAAAACCAGATGCCCAAAGCATGCCGCATCTAGGCACTGTGCTCTGGCCAAAACATATACACAGAAATTGAATGTTAAACTATCATGCAGTGGGCGGAACACAACTAGGATGGTTAAGCTGGTAGAAACTGAAACTTGCATCATGAGTCCGATCATGTGTCCCATCAACAATTAAAATGTGTCCTTCTGTCTGTCATCTCTGTTCCAATCTCCTGGTTTTCGAAATCTCACTCCTGGTGAGCGAGTTGGCTTTTCAATTGGCAAAAGGTGCGGCAAATGAATATGAAGCAACTGCATTTTTGCTAATGTTATTGCATGCAGAATGTTCGCAGCAAGCTGAACCTGTAGCCATGGTCTTGTACGCAAAACTGCTACAGTTAGCTGCTAAATTAACCATTTATGCACGCTGAATGGCAACAAAATAATGTTACATTATGCATCCTATAGTACATCCTCAAGTATACCTTAAATAAATAAATTTAAATGCCCATTTTTATTTCTTGTTTAGGAGCAGAACAGAACAGAACAGGTCAAACAAAATGCAAGGCTATATCATGCACAAATGGATGAAGAAAAATCTAGACTACGGGCAGAACAGGTCAAAGAAAATTCAAGGCTATATTATGCACAAATGGATGAAGAAGAATCTAGACTACGGGCAGAACAGGTCAAAGAAAATTCAAGGCTCTATTATGCCCAAATGGATGTAGAAGAATCAAGACTACGTGGCCTAATGGTGTGCTAAGTTTTTCAATTGTCAACAAGAAAGGTAGGAAGCGGGAGAAGGAAATGAAACAGAACCCGGATGTATTCATGCATGGTCAGATCAGGATGATCCGTAGTACACGGACGTAAGCACGTCCTTATAAAAGGTGTCTGCTATAAAACAACTTATCCCTTTTCTCCCATCCTATAACTTGTTTGCCTTTCTGACTGAGGCCTAAATAGCTCTGCTCTGCTCATGCCAGCCCAATTACTATTACCTGGCAAGTCTAACCGAACAAATCTTGATGGAAGAAGACGAGCTACACTCCTTCCCCTTCTAACAGAGGCTCCCTGAAGTCCTGTTCCCTGGCCAGTGGGCATGATGGCGTAGCAGAGGTCCAACGTTGTTCAAATCCTCCATGATCATCTCCGCCTCCCAGCTCCGCTAAGTTTTACCTCTTGGGGGGCTTTGTAAGCAGAGCATTGCAACGTTCCAATGCCTCGGAGGCAAGGGTTCGCTTTTATTTTAAATTATCTTATTTCATTTTATATATATATATTTTTTTAATTTTACATCATTTTAATTGAACATTTTGCGATGGCGTTATAGAAAACTATATTTTTTAATTATTATTTTTATTTAAGATGTCCACTTTGGACAGCAGTGCAGACGCTTTTGCTAACCCTTCACTGATTGTGGAAGGAGGCTCGCTGCACTAAGGAGGCTCTCTGCACTCCCTTCCCTATTATGGAGGCTTCTCTGGCAGTTCCGCTCACCCGATTGCCTATTTTTCAAAAGTTGACAGAAATTAAGCGCTGACAAATCCATTGCAATATTAACTCAAATATATTAAACTTCTTTGCCTTGCGGCAAAGGCTAAAGTATCTCTTGTCATTTTAAAACTAATCCACATTCTTCCCATTAATTGCTTAATTTAATAACAGAAGTGATGGTTTTCAATATTTTTAAGAATAGTTTCAAACTGGCTATACTAACAATTATAGCTTAGCAATTGGTATCAGCTTTATGAACTATTTATTGAATTGTTCCTGGTTTATTTACCTCATTCATAATTTAATGTTTTACTTCTCAGATTTAAAAGATAACTAAAAATTGAGAAGCGGGAACCTTGAAGTAGAGGCAATATTGCAGTTCCGCCTACCTGTCTGCGGTTCCTTGTGCCAGTGAGTCCCCGAGCAGCGTCAGGCGCAGCGCTGCTGTGCACCCAACTGTAGAGCAGGAAGATTACACTGCTTAACCGAGACCGCCACCTTTTCGGCATGCTGCTGATGTTTTGAAGAGTTTGAGAGCAGTTTGAAGACGAGCAGCGTTGATTGCAGCGCTGGTTGCCGTCGTGAAGCTGGAGCTGCTGGCAAACTTCACCTCCGCAGTCTCGCCCAAGTCCTGACTCAGTTCCCGCAAAACTTTGCCACTTTTAGTCCAGCCCAAAGGTCTGCCAGCATGGAGGTGTATATAGTTGGAGGGCAAAATCTTATTCACTCTAGGTTGGGGCCACAATGCAAAACTTCAAGAGCCATTTTACCAGGTCTAGGGGTCCCAATTTAGGGCAAGTGGTGTGAGTTGTGTCCTGAACTTACAAGAGTGTCATAGGGTTCCGAAAAATATCCCTATGTCCTATACTAAGTCCTGATAAGTTTTCCATCCTAAGTTCTGGAAACCCTGTTAAAATTTGTCCTACAAGTGGTTGTATATTCCATTCTTTTCTGTTATTGTCCTTGATATAAAACTGCCTTTCTAATTAGTGGGCAAGGTAATCAAGCTACCCAAAGGTCTGATGTTTTATTCCTAAAATCAAGGGTCAAAACTAAGTCATATTTCCTCAGATGTTGGCTACTCAGGTTCAAGATGTTGCAGTAATAATGTCCAATTGACTGCTTATTAAATTGAGTTTTGCATATGCTCTTATAACATTGGTTAACTAAAGTTTCCGTTCCATATCGCTGATGCTCTATACTGCCACCAAAATTGCTTTCATCCTGGCCTATTCTAATTTTGGATTTCAAATTGTAACCCTGCCAGGTCCGCCACTAATCGATGGCCTCCATTCCTGCAGGTAGCGGTTGGTAGGAGCTGCAAAAAGGTTTTGGAGAGTTGGTAGGTGGATAGGAACGCGTTGGTTGCTGGCGACAGAGCCAGAGTTGTGGTGGGCGTCTGCCTCTTTGGCTTCCATGGCCGGGTACCCGTCCCGGCCCAGCTCTCCATCCAGCCTTCCTATTTGGCCATCAAGGCCTGTCCGCATCTTTTCCTGCTCACCGCACCACTCACTAAAGAGCCAAAATTATTTATCTTTTGTAAACTTCTATATAATATTTAATTTCATTTCAAATTATTGCACATGACCTGCCGGAGAAAGGGGGAAGTGTAGGCGGAAGAAGCCACAGGCTCCTCTGGAGAGAGGATGTTGGCTGGCTAAGTGGAAGAATCCTTCCGTGAAAGGATTGTAGGGCAGTGACGGATGGAGGTATTCTTGGCTGTTGCCTATATTTGCGCGGCCCTGCTTATTTAGCGGTTTTAATTTTTGATTAGCATTGGATTTTTGTGTTAGGCTCCCTTCTGGGGCCCCCATGACTAGCCAGTGGTCCTTATGCTTTGTTTTGTGAGAGTTGATTTTTCGAGCAAAAGATTCAATTATGATTTCGTTTTTTGCAATAGATGTCATTCACAACATCAGGTTTTCGGCACACACCTTGAATGCCGTCTGCCTAAGGGACGCTAAGGTCTGTCTGGATACAGATGGAAGCAGCGCGCATCCCTCTCTCATTCCCCCTGCCTTCGGCCTTCCCTTCTCACCGCCTGACTGGGGGGGGTTTGGAGGGCGGGGTATTTGGGGGGGTGTGCATGTAGGGGAGGGGGGAAGGGGTAGGAGTGAAGTGAGAGTGCGCGAGCCACCCATGCATAAGAAGGAGAGAGTATGGGACGGGCAAACCAGGAGAAAATAGGGGAAGTGCGAAAGGGAAACGGCAGATTTGCCCATCGCACTGCTCTTCATTGGTTTGCCCATCCCACCCTGCTCATTGGAAGCGCCTCCGTCTAGGCCGAGAAAGCCTGTGCCCCTCATTTCGCCACCCTGCTCATATTCTATCCGCCCCCCTCCTTCTATCGCACACTCCCCTTCCTCAGCTTCGGCCCCTGCCCTGGCCGTTCTATAGGGGGGGAGGGGGTTGGAGTGGCTTGGGTGGGGTGGGGCAAGCGCAGAGGGGGAGTAGGAAATGATCCTATGCAGCCTCCTGTCTGCAGCATAAAAAGGGCTTTCCAGCTCTCCCTTCTCAGTCTGTCCCTCCCAGAAGCCTACGTTCATTGCCCCCGCTTTGCCATCTTTCCTCCAAAAGCCTCCCTGACTCCAGCCATTGTCCGTCAGAGGGCGCGGGGCGGGGGGGGGGGGGGTGGCAAGAAGAGGGCACTGTCTCACCCGGCGCTGTTTTTGGGCCTATCGTCTCCAATGCAAACAGCCTTCCCTCATTCCCATGCTCTTAGCCACGTCACCCTATCTAACGTATCTCCAGGCTCTCCCCTCTTTCCATCACTTTTCGGTGAAGGTAGGGGCATTGCAGAAGTACGCGCTGGAGGACCTGGCGGGGCTTCGTGGAGGCTCACTGCGTCAAGCTCATGTCCTTTGGCTGCCACAAGGCCAACCACATCGGTTACTCCACTTATCTTTCCTTCCACCCTCATCTCGTTCATTCGCCCCAATGCTTCCTTTGTCCACCTTTTGGGCCAAGAATGAGTGGGTGTATATGCATACCTAACAGGTGCAAGGAGACCAACGGCGCTGTGTGTATCGATCTGCATGAGCAAGGGGGCTCCTACGAACGCACCAGCCTGCAGCAATGGCTACAAAACTCTTCCCCAATCATGGGCAGGCTAGCTAATTTCCCTCTTTTTGGCCTTGAAAATGATAACCGCGCTCTTTTCACCCAAGTCTTAGTTTGCCTGAATCTAAAAGACAAGAGAATCCCTCCCCCACTAATGTAATTTGTTTTTGCTTTCTTGTCTTTTTGTACCTGTAGGTTATTCTTAAACTCTTTTCCCTGGTTGCCTGAATCCAAAAGACAAGAGCATTCCTCCTCTACTAATGGAAGTTGCCAGCCTGTTTGTCTTTGGCGAAGTTGGCAAAGGAGGTGGCCAAATGCTGAGCTTTTTAAGCCGTGGGGGGGGGGCAGACCAAATTCTCCCCAGAAAACACTCTTCCCCCCAATTTGCGTCCTGATATACATCTATTTCCAAGCCCTGCCCCACTTATTTTTGCCTTCCTGACCTCTCATTCACTAATCCTGGTAAGTGCCATAATTGAGAGTCTTTCCTGCTCTGCGGAGAATGCCCTGCCTTTCTCACCTAGGTCTGCCAAGGGGCTTCTGTCAATGGGCCTTTTAAGGGGGGGGGTTTGAAGAGAAGAGGAAGGGGCGGTGGGCCCAAATGCATCCAGCAAGGTCTCCATATCCGCCTGTTTCCACAGGGGTTTCGGCACCCTTCCCTGCCTTGTCCCAAAACGGCAATTTTAAGTCGTTGCAACGAGTGTCTTAGCTGAATGGGGTGGCTAGTTTTCAATTTTCGGGGCTTTTGGGCAGCATGGGGCAAATATTCTCGCCAGGCCTCAGATAGTGACTATTTTAATTCCCTGGCTCTGCGCTGCCCGAGGAGCCACAGCTATTGTTTTTGAACTGCCGCCCAGGGCTTGGCCTGGGGCAGTAATACGGATTCACCCCCAAAAAAACCTAAAGTCCCCGACCCCGGATTTTAAGAAACATCATTTAACTGGGTAGCCTTATGTTTTTGTCGGGGGCATTTGTTTGACTCATTAGTTTAGTTTGCTGCTTATTGCAAATAATTCCTTTTTCTGCATCATCATTGAGAAAGTTTGCTCAGGCCAATTTGTTTTGTTTGTTTCGGGGCGGCAGTTCGCCTCATGGGTTCAGCCAATGTGCTAATGAATCCCATGTTATACTAGTCTAAGGAGGGGCTAACTAGAAATCTTTTTATTTGCTCAATCGAGGCCAGTCGTGGGTTGATAACAATTAGATGGCGGGTTGAAGACAGGGGATACGGTGCCACACTTTTGCAATGCCAGTGCCCAGCCATGCAGCTGGTTTGACACCCGTAACATTTGCCTCTCCAACGGCTACGGTTACTAGGCCGCCTACTACTCCTCCTTCCTCTTTTTCCCCCTCTTTCTACAGCGCAAGTTTTGGCGTTAAGTTTTGTTTGTATTTTGAGATATTGTAATTTGAGAAATGAGCATCTGCCCAATTTTTTAATTTTGCTCTAAAGTTGCTCACTTATGATGTGTTTTTCTTGCATTTTGGCTTAAAAAATTTTAATTTTATGGTCTATCGCAACTGCTAATTTCTGGCCTCAGAGGCTTTGCTGTACTTTTTCATTATTTGCAATTTATGTGTTTTTTTTCTAATGGACCTATCGTATTTCTTCAGCTTTTCGAATTCTCTCAATTTTGTCATTTTTTCTCAATTTCTGCCCACCTGGGCTCAACTCAACCTGACGTTTTGAAAGCATAATGATTTAACATTTGCTAAGTCTCTGTTTGATTTGGTCCGATTTATTAAATTCGTGCAATTGGAAATTTTGCTTACCTGCCAAATCCTGGCTGATGTCAGGAGCACTGTTGTACTTCAGTTGTGGACTGGTTTGTCGGGTACAAGACAGCTCGTGGTAGGTCCAGTTGGTGGGCTTTTTCCTGATCTCTACTGCCCAGATTCCTTGGTTGCTGCGCTTGGCCTTCACTGCGCAGGATGCTGGAGGTGCAGGGTGCTCCTGGTGGAAGGTGAGGGCCAGGTTTTCATCTTGGCTGAGGCAGGTGGCTCCTACCCTTGTCCCATGTATTAATTTGAAAAGTAGGATGGGACATCGAACTGAGTGGTCTACCTTCCAGAGTGCTTTGGCCTTAGTTGCTTTCAGGTAGCAGTGTCCTTGGTCATACTTACATCCTGTCAAATCTGCAGACAGGGAGGATGGGGACCTGTCTCCATGGCGAATGTGTACTGTTGTGTACTCCAGTGAGCAGCCCCCGGCTGTCCTCTGCATCCAGTGGCAGCAGTCCAGTCCCGGGGTCCCCCAGGACCTGGGCAAAAGCTGAGTAACCTTCCAGATAGATGGGGTGTCTTCCATTTGAGGAATGGTGCCGAACTGACACTCCTTGTCCTTGACCATGTTCCTGCACTCCTCCTCTGTAACGGGGAGGTTCTCCATGGTCTCCTCGGTGGCCAAGTTGGTGTAGGAGAGGAAGACCTTCATTCATCCTTAGCTTCCTCAGGGCCTTCCTGCAACCCTGTGCCTTTGTTGTATGTTGCCAGACATTGTTCCTGAAAATTCTCAGTGTCTGATTGGAAGGCTGCCCCATCACGCCCTTTTCCTGGACTCTGCAGGGCACCTCTGGCGGCAGCTTCCAGAGGTGGCCTCTATTGCCCTCCTCAAAGAGCAGCGGGTTGGTGTTGCTGCTGACCTTTCATATTGCCTGGCCATGGATGCCTCCAATCAAACTGCACATTAGGTTCAGGGCCAGGGCCAGGGTCGTCAAGCCCCAGTTCTTAACACCTGTGTACATGTCATTCATGCTGGGTCCATTGGTGAAGGACCACTGCTCCAGCCCTACTGGCGGTGGTACCTCAACTGGTAGTGGGGCTGCCTGGATTGCATTCGCCTGGCGCGGGGGTCCAGTGGCCCCCGGCATGGGTGGGCAGTAGCAGCCTTGTGGCTCCGGTGGTGCCTCCCACTGCTCTTTGTAGGGCGCCCTCTGATCTGAGGTTCCATCCCGGTAATTGTTATGTCTACCCCAGCCGCTCAGGTCATCTTGTTGCTCATAGCGGTCCTCCTGCCATTTGTAGCGGTCGTCCCATTGCTTGTAGCGGTTGTCACGCCTGTTGTAGCCGTCGTCACGCCTGTTGTAGCAGTCATTCCACCAGTCATAGCGGTCATCTCGTTGCTTGTAACGGTCATCATGCCTGTCGTAGCGATCATCCCGCTGGTCATAGCGGTCATCTCGTCGCTTGCAGCAGTCATCACGCCTGTCGTAGTGGTCATCCCGCCGATCATAGCAGTCATTGCAGCGGTCCTGCCTTGGCCTGTCCTGACTGAAGTGGTACCTGGCGCTGCCGCTGC
This sequence comes from Ptycholaimellus sp. GST1_10, assembly GCA_030248095.1. Taxonomy (NCBI): domain Eukaryota; kingdom Metazoa; phylum Nematoda; class Chromadorea; order Chromadorida; family Chromadoridae; genus Ptycholaimellus; species Ptycholaimellus sp. GST1_10. The sequence continues at coordinate 28,810 of JASANA010006635.1, forward strand.
GGAAGGGCGGCCCTCGGAAGGGTGATGGTGTCCCTGGGCCTCTGCCGCCATCGTACCACTGCTGGCGTTCCCCGTAGTTGCCTCGGCCTGGCTGGCTCAGTCGCCCTTGGTACCTGTCCTGGTTGTCAGGGCACCGTGCCCTGACATGGCCATCCCTGCCGCAGCTCCAGCAGGTCAGTGGTCTTGGTGGGTAGCGGGACTCCCCCGTCGCTGGCTGGTTCCTAGAGCAGCGATCTGCCCTGTGTTCTGGGGAGTTGCAGGTGGTGCACCTTGGCGATAGCTCCTTTTCTGTTTGCCTGTTCTGGAGCTCCTGGAGCTGCCTGGTTATCTTGTCCATGCTGGCCTCGCCATTCCTATCTGTCAGGTTGCCAGTGAGTATGTTGACCTGTCCAGTGTGCCAATCAGTTGGCTGGGTCTCCTGGATGGCCTGCAGCAGCTCGGCATCAGCAATTGCCTCCTGGAGGTTCCGGTAGGTCTTCAGCATGATGTGGGGCTGCATGTGGGGTAGGACACCATCCTGGAACTTCTGTAGGGCCATGGCCTCCTGGTAGGCAAGGGGTAGTGTTGGGTAGGCCCTCTTGATCAGCTTCAGTAGCTCGTAGCCGAAGGCGGCCGCTGCCTTGTCCTTTTCCTGTACCTTTTTGTTGAGCCTGGCAATGAGGAGCCTGGTCTCCCCATGGAGGGTCAGGGTCCTGCACAAGTGCGCCCTCAATTCGTCATAGGTGGCCTCCGCTGGCACCTCTACCCGGCCAGGTGCGTTGGCAGCAAGGTTGGCATTTTGGGCCTGGGTGGCCTCCCTGGCCTGCCTCCGGTGCTCCAGGAAGTTGGAGGCCAAAATCTCTGCGGCTCCCTGCAGGTAGGGCTGGATGAGGATCAACCTCCGGGTGTCGTCGATGCTGGAGGCTGTGCAAATCTTCTCGAAGCGCTCAAGCCAGTCGGTGATGGTGACCTCCTTAGTGGCACAGGAGAAGGGTGTGATGGTGAGGTGAGCCAACCTCATCCCTTGCTGCGCCATCTGTTCTAGTAGTTGAGGTAGTTGCCCTGGTTGGCCTGGGTTGGCTTGGAGGTTCTGAAGTTGAGCTTGTAGCTGTGTGAGTCGGTCGAATCATGGAAGCTGGTGGAGCGAGCGTGAGCGGTGGCTGTCAGGAACTCCAGCCAGGCGCACTGCTGCTGCTGCCCCATCTCTTCCCTCTCCCCGATTTCATTTCTCAGCCTTCAATTGAACATGATTGATAGATTGTTTTTGTTTTTGAGCCTCGTGACCTCGGCCACATATTAGGGGAGGATGTAGAGGCGCGCAACATGCAGAGAATAGCTTACCTGTGATATCGACGAGATCCGAGTAGTAGAGTAGTAGTCTCATGTTGTGACCCATTTCCCGCCGTGTCACCTGTAATTGACCTTATCAAGCCAGACACCATCCAAACCCAAATCCTCAATGTCCCCTGACCTATGCCACCTTATAGCCAGCCCAGGGACACCAGGTCTCACCCAGCTAGGACCCTAAGGGTTGCTAAGCTTGGAGACTCCCTCACATGAAGGCTGAGATAGGCTAGGCCAGCAAAGGGACTTGGGCAAGGATGAGCCCCAGCCTATGGATGGGCAAACCTGGTGTAGGATGGGCAAAGCAGGTGTGGAGTAGGCAAACCAGTGTCTGGGATGACTTTACGCCTATCCCAGCCCCAGCCCATGGATAGGCAAACCAGGTGTAGGATGGGCAAATCTGTGTCTGCCTGTGTCTACCATTCCCTTTTGCCTATCCCACCCCTGGGCCCTGCATCTCAACTAGCACCCCCTCCTCCCCAAGCTTCCCTTTTTGTCCTATATAAGCAGCCCATTCTGGCCAGTTTCTCAGTCTGCTAAGCCCTCAGCCCCAGCATGCCTCCAGTGTCCAAGTGATCTACTACCTGTGGTGTTGCTGGATAAAGCTCTGGGCCCTCAACAGCCTCTTGAACACCAAGATCCACCACATCATCAAGGCCACCAGGGCCTGGTTAGACAACCTCAGCAGCAGAGACTTCTAGGTGAAGTGCTGCCCGATCACCAAGCTGTTGCAGAGCTTGAAGGTGTCCCTGAGACCAGAGTTGGTGCGGTACTTGTCCAGGACCAAGGTGCCCTCACAGAACAGAGCCATAGGGTACATGTTAGGGCTAAAAGCCATAATCAAAGGTTGTCTGGAGTTAGTGAAGCTGAGGTAAGTGAGAACTGGGTTATCACTCTGGGTATAACTGGTAACAGTGTCTCAGAGACTGCCGTCCTCCTGATTGAGGCAGCCAATCACTACATGGTAGCAGAGAGTGGTTCTGAAGTCAAGGAGCGGAGCTGGGAGGTGGAGATGAGCATGGATTCGAACAACGCTTGACATCTGCTACGCCGTCACGCCACTGGCCAGGAAGCAGGACTTCCAGGGAGTCTCTGTTAGAAGGGGAAGGAGTGTACCTCAGCTTCTTCCATCCTTCTTTTGAGTTTGGCCGGTGGTGCTAGTCCTAGGTCTATGGCGACCTGCCTTTGGTGTTCTTCCCGTGCAACCCTTTTGGCCTGGTATGGGGGAAGCATCAGTAATTTGGACCTAGCCCCTCCTAGTCCTATTCGGAGTGTTTTCTTCTCAAAGTTCATGCTGAAGGGGCCTATTTTCTGCATATAGTTGGCCCCGATGACTAGCTGGTATGGGCAATACTGGTCTGGGACTACAATGACTACTGTGTTCACTGGTTGTGTTCCTATGCGGATGTCTATCCTCAATTCTCCCTCTATTTTGGCCATTCCTGTCAAGGTTCTAATTGCTCCCTCCTTTGCCACCCATATCCCTTGGGATCGTACCCTGAGGGCTACGTGGGCTGGCATGATTGTTGAGTTGGAGAAGGTGTCCCAGGCCGATAGTAACTGTGTTGGCCCTAAGTATGCCTTTACAAAGGGGGTGGTCATGTCTTGGCCCTGTTCATATGTAATATGATTGGTCTCTGGGGCTGAAGAAGGATAAAAGGGGCTAGCCGTTATATCTCCTGGTCTCCCCTTGAGGTTTAGCGTCATTGGTCTCCTGGGTGGTTTCTTCGGAGGTGGTGAATCTTGGCCTGATTCTTCCTTTGATGTGGGAGGGTCTTGGCTCTTGTCCTCTGTCGGTGGTGGCTCTTGGCCCTTGTCCTCCCCTTCCCCTTTTACCGCTGGGTCCTCCTGCAGCCTAGCGTTTTCTCGTTTAACCTTTATTTGTTGGTCCGGTCGTCCTTGTTGGCTGTTGGGCTCCGCTGGCGGTGACGGTTGTCCTTTGTTTGCCTCCTCCAGGGTCATGGGTGGGTGCCTGTTGCAGGGGCGGGGGGTATTGGTGGCTTGTCCTAATTGTGTTTGTCTCTGCTTATCCCCTTGTTCTTTTGTGTTTCTTTTTGGTGTGAGTTTTTGCCGGAAGGTCTGCCATTTATTTCTGTGCTTTTTTTGTTCAGGCTGGCTCATTATTGAAATTATTGTTGTCTGGCCATCATGCTCTATATCCACTGTTGGGAGGCCTGGTGTGGGTTCCCCTGTTTTCTCTTTTGTAGGGTCGAAGAATTCTAACTTGGGTAAGGGGGTGGGCTTTTGCAGGATATTTTCTAATTCCTGTTGTGGAGGTGTCGCCTGTAGGGCTGTTACTATTTTCCTGTCCTCTCTGATGAGATGCCTGTAGTCTACCCCTTGTTCCCGTCGGGCTGTTCTTTGTAGGATGGCTATCAATTCCCTGTCCCTACTGGGTAGTCTGTTTTTCCACCTTCCCCTAAGGTGTCTCTTAGGTGG
>JASANA010006636.1:0-106712 GCA_030248095.1 Ptycholaimellus sp. GST1_10
GTGTGGGAAATTTTGATTCTTAGGAGATATTCTTCATTTTCCAGGCTTAGCCATTGCGCAGACCAGGTGATGTCCTGCTTGAAGCTTCGGCCATTCGCCTGCGTTTCTTGTGGCAAGGTGAAAACAACGAGAGACAATTTATTCTCACACCAATTGTCAGTGAGTGCTTGCTGTTGAAGTTTTAGACGTTTTATTCGTCTTTTGTATTTCAGTGGGGCAGGAGTGCTGTTGCGAAACAGGCAGGAGGATGAGCAGGCCAGGATTCAGCAACAGGATGTAAAATTCAATGTCTTCTGGCGTTTGCTTCCAAAATACTAATGAATGGAGGCTTTTCTCTCGTTTTTTCTGAAGCAAACCTTGTTTGTTATCATTTTAGAAGGCATTTTAGTCTAAGATCCATGCAGGGCGTACCGTTTTGATCTTTTTGCCGATTCATCAATTTTCATCAAAAACTTAGATGGCTGTGAAAATAAAGGCAATTTGTCCGGTATCAGCAGAGAATTGTGCTTTCACTCGCATGGAGCTGCACTGCTTCGAGGAAGGTGGAAATAGGTAGACACCTTGCTGATACATCGCCTCCCATTCGCACTCCTTCAAATAAGTTAAAACTTCATTAGCTGAATCAAAGTTTGACAGCAGGAATTGATTTGCTCTTTGAAAAGATCAAACCTGGTGGCCTAATTGTTTTAACAAGCAAACTTCATTTTATACCAAACTTCTGCGAACAACTAGATTTAGTTCAGCTTATTTTGAAAAAGTCATTTAGCTATAATTTAAAAACACCTTTCCAAGGCGATCCCAGAAGACCAGTGGAAAGCCAAGAGTCCTGATTTAGCTGCCAGTCCAGCCAAAATGCCAGCGCATTGGCACTGCAGCAATTCTTTTGTCTGCTTCAAAGTTACAGCTAACAAAATTGCAACCCTTTGACAGACAGTTGAATGTCGGCCTCCAAATCGGTGGGGTCGCTTTCTGCCAGTGGGAAGTGGAGGAGAGTTTCTAGGTGGCTGAGCAGAGTAGAGGGGTACTCCCACAGAGGCTGCGGCTCTACCGACTCATCCGTCTCTTCCATCGCTCGCTGCAAATATACACCTGCTTCTTGGGCATACGAAAAGAAATATAGAAAATGTGTCCACGATGGAAACTCTAAGTTTAAAAACAGTTGACGACAATGTTTCAAATTTTTGAGGCTCTTATCCTGATCCCTTAATTTATAATCTGTCTGTGTTCTTTGGCCCATTCCTTTACCAATGTCCTACAATCATCCCTTAAGTGATGATCTGGAAAAAGGCACCTGCTGAATGCGATCAAAGGCACTGAGATCGAAACCCGACACTCTGCCCACTTCAGCTCGGATCTTCCACAGATCCTGAAACGCCACCGCGGCACAGCGAAGTCTGGCTGCCTAAAAATCCTCTTTAGTCTTGAGTCCACAAATAAGTCTGGATCGGAGTCAGACGGTGGGAAGGACGGGGATTCTAGGCAGACAATGTCGAATCCTGGCAATGAGGAACCAGGCGTGGAGGTTGTCCCAGGGTAGACAGGCACTGAGGAACTGGGGATCCAGCACCACTGCTGAAGGGCTCAGATCGCAGGCTGATTCCAGGTCCTTCGCAATCTCCAGCCTGCCAAACTGTCGTTTAGTCAGAGGATAGCTAGGGTATAGTTTTTGGTTTTTATCCATGTATCCTTCGCTATCTTTCGCTAATTATTAATGACATCTGGTAGCATTTTTTAAAGCAAGACTGCAACGCCAGCGAAAGGTAGTGCCGAGCAACACATGATTGTTGGAGCATCCTTTAATATGCTATTCTTCACCATCCTAATTCCTCATAAAGTATGCGACACATGCAAGACCCATCAAGTGGTCTATTGCCACAATCAGTTTATTGACAGATTGAAACATCAAGAAATTCGATCATGCCTTCACCAGTAGAACCAGGACAAAGCTCAAACTCAATGACGCCAGCAATAGGCAGTGCTGAGGAACAGATGTTTCTTGAACCATCCTTTGATATCTTGTGCATCAGAATCCTAATTCCTCATAAAATACTCCAGGCATGCAAAATCAAATCAAATTGACACTCGCCACAGTCTCTTTATAGCAATTTTGAAACATCAAAATTCTCGATCTGGCCTCCCCAAGCAGAACCCGTAAAGAAGCTCCAACTCAATGCCGTTGGCTTGGGCAAGCTGGCTAACGAACTGGAGCAGACGTTGCTGAAGGCTGTCCTCGTGGTCCCTGGGCGCCAGGAGCGGACGGATGCGGCCTCCTTCGGCCAGAACAGCTGGCAGTAGGCTTCCATTGCCTAGACACAGCACCTTGGCCTCCTTGCAGCTCTGCAAATCTTCCTCTTAGGATGTCATGCATGGAGTCCTTTTGGCTCGTGGTCGTGAATGATTAGGGGTAAGAAAATTTGGCTGATGTTACGACTTCCCCCCCCCAAGACTTTGCCCCCCCCCCAAGATTTTGGCCCTTCCCCCCTCCAATTTGACCCCCCCCCCCAAAAATATGCCCCCCCCCAAGATTTGAAATTTTTTTATTGGCTCATAATACTTCTCTACTTCCTAACTAGTAGGTACTGCCACAGTCATGACCTCGTCGAGGACAAGCATGCGTCTAAAAGCTTTCAGTTGGAATCTTGAAAGGTACTTCTGGTAGGGGACTACTCCCCTGGTAGGCATGCGCACGCCATCCGGTATAGACTAACTATGTTTGTAAAAAAAGTAGGTATTTAATCATCTACATGAAAATTCCGTGAGTTTAAATTTCGATATAAGTAAAGAGAAGTATAATAAGCCAATAAAAAAATTTTCACATCTTGGGGGGGGGCCATATTCTTGAGGGGGGGCGAATTGATTAGGGGGGGGGGGCCAAAAATTGATTAGGGGGGCCAATTTGGGGGGGCCGAATTCTTGGGGGGGGGGCAAAGTCTTGGGGGGGGGGGGGGGGTTGTAACATCAGCCAAAAATTTAAACTTTCTCAGTGCATAAATTAGTCGGCTTGTGATTATTTCATTGAAACAAATTGCCGCGATTCAATTTTGTCACGATCTATTTACACTTATAGCGCTAGAAAAGATGTTTTTGACTCTCGATTGGTAAAGAATGTCCCGCCTTTTTGAATTGGTATTTAGATAGAATTGATGAGCAGTGTATGGAAATGGGCTAACTGGAATAATTTGACGCGTAGCTTGGAGGAAGGCTTGGTAACGCTGAGAGTTGGAAGGCCAGGCAAGGTGGCGACGCGACAACCCACAATCCGCACAATCCGCACAATCCGCACTCACAGGCCGGTCTTTCCAGTAATCTGCTATTGAATTTTTTGAAAGTTTTGTGAATTCTTCGTTTATTGATGGATCGTAGAGTTTAGGACATTGTTTGGTCTTTGGCCATTTTTGATCTTTGAGGATTTTGAGGGCGTGGTGGTATTTTTATCAGGATGTCAAAGGACAAAAATTTAAGTGTTCATGTGCCCAATAAATTAGTGAAATTTAAATGAGAAAAGGCCCAGAATGTTTTCGAAACATCATCTTATTAATATTAACCATCCAGAAGCAGTTGGACTGGAATTTAGCTGCTATGAAGCAAATGTAGCTGGAACTAGATGTTTCAATGTCTAACTGAACCCGTTTCCTAAACCCAAAAAATGTCTTTTCCATATTTAGCTCAAACTGTTCCCCATTGACTAACAAATTTTTGAAACATGTTTTTTTCTATCAAAGCTTATCTCATTTGCCTATATGAACCATAACTCACTCACCTCTGCTCTTCCAGGCGATCGGCGGTAAACCAGAGACTGAGCTCGTCGTGGGCCCCGCGAAGTCGAAAGGACTCTGCTGCCTTCAGCTCAAGCGGTGGAGGGAGATAGTAGACTGCACCGAGCCAATGGTCTCGCCACTGCACTCCCCAGTTTGGCCTGTTTATTTTTTTCGCAAAAAAATAGCTCACTGGCTGTTTCTCGCCGTTTGGATAGAGCAGAGAAGGCCGGGTGCTGATCTGGTAGCGACCTGTGCCGTCCATGTCCAGCTCCCACCTAGAGATTTGACATTGCTCAGCTGAACTCATCAACAATGCCGATCAATCCCGCTAATATTCATCAGAAAATGACATAATTAGATCAAGCGCTACGCCATTTCATTATGGCAGTTGGGAAGGCGAGGATTATTATTTAGCCTTGAAACATCAGAATACCGAGCCAGCTAAAGAGGCTTCTGATTCGGCCTGATTGGACTGCCCAAAATGCAAGCCCACCAAAAGAGCAGGGCATCCAGACGACCAGACGAGAGGGCCTCCACCTCTGCCGACCAGACCCCACTGAACTTCAGCTCTGCCTCATTCTCGAAGTCAAATCTCACAAAAGTACTTCATAATTGCCGGTAAGATAGCCGAAAGCGATTGAGATGGAACTCAAAGGCATCCACAGGCTTTGTAAGCAGTCGAAAGTGGCGCTGCGGAATGGCGTCTAGCTGGAGGTCGTGGATTGATACGCTGCCTAAAAAATGATAAATTACAGACTAATAACTTAGGTATAATAGATTCCAAATGAACTATTTATTCTCTGATTGTGTATTGCATAAAACTAAGCCATAAAATTTCTTTTCCATCTGCTCCTGATCCACATAAACACATAAAACTAAACCTAATAATAACTACACCATTTAGGATTAACTACACCATTTAGTTCTCTAAAATAATCTAACAGTTAGCCAAGCTACTTTGGTATTTGCTATTGAAAATGTTAGCTATACTAAACCTGGACAATCCAGGTGAACTTGCGGCACAACAATCTCCCCTATCTCCTCGGACACACTCAAAGCAGCCGGGAGTCGATTCCATCTGCTCAGCCATTCCGATTCGATGCCCGCCACCTGAATCCGTCCTCGACTGGGGATCACCCGAGCTCCTGGCTGCAAAACAATTTGAGCAATTCACCCTCCAGTCTTGGGAGATCGATGCTAGAGAATAAACAGCGAGATGTTTCTGAAGTGCATCCTGGAAGGTGCGGAGGGCGCCTTCGCCGATGAGCTCGGAGTCGAAAACTTCAGCCACGCAGATGTTTGGCAGCTTTTCAGAGTCCAGCACCAGATCCTCGTCAGTTGATCGCTGGGAGTAGATGCGCACCTCAATTGTCTTTGCACCTGTCTACTTGGCTTCGGAATACAGTTGTGATTCTGACCAGAGCCTACTTACTCGGCTGAGGTTACAGAGAATAATATTGCTAGCACCTAGTTCACTGAAAAACCCAAACAGCGCGCCAAACAAACACAACAAACACCCAACCACCGCCCCCCCCCCCACCCCCCCCCCCCACCCGGAAAACCCCACAAAAAAAAAAAACACCCCCAACACAATTTTCTAATGAAAAAAGGAAATCAGTTCATCAAACTATCTATCGGACTGGGAACCTAACGAACGTAGGATGAGCGTAGGTGAACGAACTTAGTGCCTAAGCGGTGTAGGATGGAAAACTTATATCCATTAGACAATTGCGATGCTGCCAAGAGCCTACTTAGTCGGCTGAGGTTTTCGAGAAACTTATTATTCACAACTATTTTAATGTTATCCAATTTCGAGACCACCTCTCTAACCTTCAAACACTCTATCACAGAACTATATTCTTGGTGCTTAATCAACGCAGGATGGAAACCTTGTATCCATTTGCTTTGGTGACTTGGCGGGCGCAGGCAGCCATGGGCTCGAATGCCTCAATTGCTTGCATGGAAGTTGCACCCGTTCTTCCGGCCATCATGGACAGCAGTCGTGTCCCTGTCCCTGCAGCTTTTGGGACATTTGATGGAAGAGTGTTTGGAGACCAACCGATGTCAAGCACGTCTGCCCTCCCCTCACTAGCCAGCTTCTCCGCTATCACTGCTTTCAGGGCTGCTTCGTAGGCGTCGTTCTGCAACTGCTGCATTTACTTGTTCCACTATTTCTAGCACAATTCCATTGTTTTCACTACTAAAAGTTTTGGTGCGATTAAAAAATGCTATATGGCATAATTCATTAGAATTAGAATTAAGTTCATTAGAACTTTGGCAAATAGGAAGGTTTGAAAATATTTGCTGCATTAAAGCAATGCTGAGTATTTTTTTAGGAAAGTAAAGGTCAAAAACTTTTTGCCTCACGTTTTTCAGCCGAACATGGCAAAAGCGTGCGCTATCAATTTCACCCAAATCAAAAACATCTCCACATCTTCATTTAAATTAAACTCTGCCTCTGCCGTAAATCTTCTATCGAGTGCACTAAGGTGGGAGTCGTAATTAAGCACTAAGTTAACTTACTCACTTTTTCAAAGCATTTTCAGCCAAAATTCCTTCAGACCGATAAAATGGACATTGCAAAGAATAGAAAAAGTAGAACTCTCTGCTGGTCGTGAAGCATGTCTCCGTAGCCGGAGCGACCAATCTCCTGCACAAAGTCGTAGGCTTCGTCCATGGCTCGCCAGGCTAGCCGCCCCTCCACTACACTGAAGGCTGCCTTCAGCTTCAACGGAGCCCTGGGCATTCACTGATGCTACTGGCCTTCTGCTCTATTTCTTGATGTTTCTTGGGGCTTTCAAAATGGCGAATATTTCTACTCCCTAATGTGACTAGCTAAAGCATTGCCATTCTGTTGTTAGTTGAACGTTTACTGGAAGCGCATTTGCAATGAAATCAATGAAACCATCAATTGGGACAATTTGAGAAATCCTTTTGAGAAATTTAATTCGACAATTTGCGACAGGCTAGAAGCTGACTGGATGCAAGCACTTTAAGCCAGTGTTGTCACTTAGCAAAAAAGAGAAGCAGGAGTAGAAAGTTCAGAAATTCAGGTATCCATTGTTCCGCGGAGGTTCTGTCGGTGACAGGTGAGGACAGGAGTGAGGTAATGGGAGACGCAGTTCAGCAGGCATTCAACGGCGCCCCCTTCCGCTCCCCATCGCACAGACGCTCACAGCCCTGCATTTTCACACTGGCTTGCTCTAATTGTAGTCAAAGTGTTCTCCAATCTTTGTGCTCCTATGCTTCGCACTTATGACCTGGCAACCATTTCAAACATCAGACATTGGACCACTAATATTGAATAATTCATAATTAGAGTTATTTTATTAAATTCATGAAACATCCGGCAGCCAAGTGAGCAGCACATATTTGTCGTAGAATGCCCATTTTCAAAGTTCTCAAGCATTGGCCTGACGCGAGGGAGCGCAGCAACCGTCAGCGCCCAGGCCCTCTTTTCGACCCAGGTGTCATTTTTGAGGGTTAATGCTAGATCTTAATTTTGATAAGGCTCTAGCTACCGCTATGAGCCACCAGTCGTTTTAATTCTTGTTGCATTGGAAAGAGCATCCACAAATTAGTCTAGGCTCGCGAGAAAAGCCCTTAAAACGTTGTATTTCATGGTGAAAATCGAAAAACAAGTTGCCGTCCGAACTCCTGCTGCTGCCCTACTGCCCTGCTGCTGCTTCGCATCTGCTAATGAACGAGAGTAGGTATTCATTTCTCCCCTCCCCCAACCCTTGACCGGTCACTGGGCCTCATGTTTACCTCATAACCCTTAAGAAGCAAAATGATCCATGTGTACCCGTGGTGTAGTGGTGTTAGCGGTAGGGAAGCTGGTTTAAACTGGCAGGTTCGAATCCTACTCAGGGAATCATTTTATTTTTTGTATATTCAAAGTTGGGGGAAATAGCTGGTACCATCGGCAAGCCAAAAGTAAAAATTTTTTCTCCCAATTCGCACTGTAATTTTCACTTTCCAAACTTTAGTTTTCCCAACAATGTTCTTGTTTTGCAATAATTTTACATTAAATTTATTTTCAAATCCTTTTTGTTTGTATTTTAAAATTATTTAATTAATTTTTTTTATTATTATGTTTTATTTATTTAATTATATTTTAACTTAAAATATAAACAACACTAAAAAATAAGGAAAAAAATTTACTTAATTTAGTTTTAGTATACTTAAAGTTGAGGAAATATCTGGTACCATCGGCAAGCCGAAAGTAAGCTCTTTTCTCCCAAAAATCGAGCTGCCCGAGATAAGCCAAGGAAATTTCCCCCACTAATGGAATCTGCTGTGTCATCTGTATTTTGTTTGAGCGCGCATGAAAAGAGTCATGGAACTGCGCGCGAAAACAAAATGCAAATGCTCCACAAGCAGATTCCTTTAATATTAGGGAAATTTCCTTGGTTTTACACTCGGGGCAGTCGATTTTTGGGAGAAAAGAGCTTTACGTTCGGCTTGCCGATGGTACCAGATATATTATTGACAGCAATTGCAACCTGAGCTCCGGAGGCAGTGCAGCAGTCGAGGTTGCTGCGTCCGCCGCTGACACACTCTCCCCACACCTTGGCGTCCTGCACCTGGCAGGCTCCGGACACTGCTGCTTCCAAGATCTTCAATCCCAGGCCCCCCTTCTGTCTTTAAAGAGAGGAGGGAGCTCAAAGTTTACATCCTTCTTGGAGATGCGGAAGGAGCTGAGGCGGAGACACTTGGCGGACATCCCCTTTGCTCGGCAGCAGCCCGAAAGCTGAGCTTCCGCCTCCCCGTCGCTTAGGCGCCCCGTGTCCGCCACCACCGCCACTGCAGCAGCATTCATTGTATCTGGGCAGGAACGATTAAACTAAGTGCAGCAGCAATTGTTACAGCAGCCTTGCACTTAGAGGATGTTTAGAAGGGAGGTCGTGGAATTTCAAAACACACCCAATCCCGACAAGGCAGTGCCCCCAAATTATTGGAAACATCTAGTTGATTCTTAGCCAAACTCGGTAAAGAAAAACATCGACAAATTGAGGCACATATCTTACAGACAGCCACTGCATGGCATAGCCAGGAAAGGAATGATCAGTGTAATTGAAAGCTGTCGACCGCCTAATAAAATTAACCTGACCGAGTTCAGTGGGAACTAGAAAGTTGACCGAAACATCAAAACGCTGAGTTGCATATCTGCTAATCAATCAGACTAGTCAGGAATGATTGGTGCTGTTGAATGCTGCGGCCAGGTTGAAAATTATAGCTATGAAAAAAGCAGCATGCCAATTTTAGTGAAATGCTGCCATGAAATTGTAAATGCAAAACAACGCTGGCGGAGACTAGTAGAAAAAAAACTACCCTGTCAAGATCAATTAGGCCGAATTCAGTGGTAACTAGAAGATTTATCGAAACATCAAAATGCTGAGTAGGAGATGAAGCAGAACCTCGGTTGGTACTTTGGCTCTCGGGCAGGCTTCTGGAAGGCTGCCAAGGACTGCCCAGGGAGGCGGGGACCAGACTGCCCCCTCTGGCAGGCTGCTGCAGTACCAGTCTAGCCCAACTTGCGATCAAGACTTTTGCTTTGAAGCGGTTGTTCGGCAAACGCAGAATTTTCGAAAAAGCTCCTCGAGCAGGCCAAATCAATCAAGAAATTTTAAATTTTTTTAAATTTTCAACTATTTTTCAAGTCAAATTACTGCTTCTGGTGCAGTGGAAAAGCATTCTGGAAGGCTGTATGCGTGTAGGAGAATTTGCAGCCATCATATTTGCGCCTTTGATGAACTTCGCTGATGTGGAAGAATCGGAAGCGCCGCCTCTGCTGAGCAAGGAGAATACCTTGGAGCGGGAGGATGGTGGAGGGAATCTCTTCGCCGGGCTGCTGGCTGACTCTTCGGAGGAGGACGAGGACGGCCAAGCCTCTGCTTCCGCCACAACGCCAAGCCCCAGCTCTGCCTCAAAGACCATGCCCAAAAGTTCTCTCCTTCCCTCCTTCTCCCTCTTGCCTCCTTAGAGGTTTGCAAACTTTGAGGCACAACACAGCGATGGCTCACTGATGAGGAGGCCATTGAGAAGTCCGAGGACCAGCTGCTTGAATGGCTCGAGCTTCCTGCCATGCACGAGGAGACAAGCCGACGAGGGGTCCAAGAAATTCCCCCTCCTCTGCCCCGTCGCATTCCACTACCTGGGCAGACCGTCCAACAGTTGCCTCCTCTCCCTACCATCCTATCAACCTGCCACACAACCTCAGCCTAATTTCAGCCGCATCAACGGAACGCCTTTTCTCCCATGCTGGCAATTCCTCTGGACACAAGCATGGGGAAATTGCTTCATCGTGAAACTCTTATGCGGGAGAATGGTGCTTTCCTTACGAAGTGGATTGAGCTAGGCAAGGAGTTTCAGATGTGTCAGCGGCACATTAAGTCCCTCGTTAAAAACCCCCAGCCTCAGCTCACCAATCTCTATTAGCCAGGCCAAATGCTTTACCTATGCCCCTGCTTTACGTTTTTTGTTCAGCATTGTTGGTCTCTGTTTTGATGTTTGGTTCAGAGAAAATCGCATTGTTTCATGCAAAGGAACGCATTTAGTAACATTATAGCAGCTCAACATGACACTTTCAAGGTTTATAGTCAAAGAAATTGGCCGCCAGAGTAGGCCAAAAAAAGTACCTCTCGATTGCCCTCGCTCGGACATAGAGAGCTAGGCTCGCTCGCGGGGCTTGATTCGCTCGGCTCTCGCATCGATCGTGTTACGATTTCAAATTTCAAGAAGAGTGGGCATGACTGTGCAGTACCCACTGTCTCTGTCAGACGTCATGTCAAAAGAAGAACCCGAACCTTGTTCGCGGAGAGCCGCGGCAGCTCGGCACCTAAGAAGCTCCCGAAGCCCTGTTCCGGCCTGCCCTTGGTCACCAGCGATGTAGTTCGCGTCACCTGTCAATGGCCCACCTTTGTAGAATCTTTATGAAACACCTGCAAGAGCATGGAATATTAAAGCTCCAGCAATCGAAATCTGTGTAAGGAGGCAGGGTGAAACATTTCTACCTCAAGTAATACCTATCTGAGTCAGATGCCGGAAGATCAAAGACAAACAGGTGCTAACCTGCGGCGGCGGAATAGGCGGATGCCGGGGGCGCGGGGTGAAAGTAAGTATGGGCTACACTGGATGAGGGCGAGATGATGTTGGAGGAGACTGGCCTGTTGACCTGTTGTGGGGATGATGGTTGGTAGCGAATCGATGACTGCTCAACTGCAAACTTTTTATTGCATAAAATTGGATCAAGATGGCTTAGGCACGAATTATGGAAGAAAAAGGGTTGATTCTGCTACGTAATATAGATCGTTTATCCTGTAAATGATTGCCAATCTCTATGCCACAAAGATTGAGCATAATAGTTTTAAGCAGTTCTAAATCCTAGGGCGCGACAGCGTCCTAGGGCGCGACAGCGCCCTAGTTATGAATGGGTGATCGAGTTTTTGGGTGGTTGCATGTCCCGAGATTCAGCGCCTTGAATATTGGATAAAACCATGGACATTTATACACCAATCGAAAGCTTGTAAAGAGATCTCGAGGAGGAAAATCGTGGAATTTTGATTTAAGCCTTAGAATTTTAGAATATTTGAAAAAACCTGCAAGAAATGATAAAAAACATGACATCTCTGTATTTGAAGTGCTCTCATTTTAGAACAAACGCGAAATTAAAAAATCCACGAATTACGTGTTTTAGAATATTGTTTCAGCTTTTCAGTGGTGCTATTTTTGACATACATACCATGGAGAAATTTTCCAATCAATTCACGTTTTTGAGAGCGAATCGGTTCGATTTTGTGCTCTACCCATTTCGCTTAAGTTTCAATGAAGCCAAACTGTGCATTTTTTTAAAACTGATGAGCAGGTTAGCTTGTATGCAATAGGTTTGTGAGCTTTATGGGGTCTTAGAGAGTGACAGATACCTAGCTATAAATGGTGGTAGATATCACATAATCGAATGGATTGAAGAAATTCTTGGTTTAAATCTAGGACATCAATCGAAACCAAATGACCCCTCCAGATGGCAAAATTCTTGAAATTTCAACAGGGTCAGCATTGTTCGAAGCCTTGTTCATGTGGCAAATAGTCTTGTTCATTTGGTGGCAAGTAAGTTTTTTTTCCACATGGTCAAGAAATATACAAGTTTAAAATGCTACAGCATGCGAAGGTTATGAATTTTCAATCATCAAAAAGATCTAGACAATATGTAACACAATCGTGATTTATTTTGAGACAATTGAAATTTGATTTGATTTGATTTTTTACTCCAGTTACACTGGGACGTAAGGCAGAAGCAGCAATGCCTGCCTAATAGAATGAAGCTTGATCATTCGCGTTTCAGGAAATCACAGAATGCTGATTGGGAAGCGAGTATCACAGCCTCTGGTATTTTATTCCAATTAGCAATGCACCTCTGAGGCCACATGAGACAGTGGATTCCACGGGCATGGGGGTTTTGGAGCAATCGGTGGTTATGGGACAGGGTCCTAGCATTTATTTTTCTCATCAATAGGTTGGGGCAGTAGTGTTTCCCTTGATAGACTTTGTGCAGGAATAGGAGGTCAGCATCAATTCGCCGCTTATTAAGGGTCTCTAGGTTCAGCCTCAGCAAACACTCAGCATAGCTTACATTTCTCCAGTGGAAACGAGAGTATATGCATCTAGTATACCAGTGTTGGACAGATTCTAGGACCTTGCTATCAGCTGACTTGATGGAGTTAAATACTGGGGAGGCGTATTCGAGTAGGGGTCGAGCAAAGGTGCAGTAAGGCTGGACAAGGGTGTTGGGGTCGGCTGCGGTGAAGGATTTGAGGATAACTGAGCACACACCTCGGCAGCGGGAGGCTATGGAGGAGCAGTGGGCAGTGAAGGAGAGCTGGGGAGTCATCAGCACACCTAGGTCACGCTGAGGGCTGGAGGAGGGGGGGTGGGAGTGCAGTGCCGTTGACAGTGTACTGTGTCTGAAGGCCGGCGCTGATGGGGAGGATGGTGCACTTGGCCACGGAGAGCTGCATTTGCCAGTCTCGGCACCAGTTGCTGACCAGATTCAGTGCCCGTTGGAGCTGGTTGGGGTTGGCGGAGGTGAGTTTGAGGTCGTCAGCGAAGGCGAAGATGTGCAGTGGAGGGTCATTGAGCAGAGAGAGTTGTGCGAGCAGGGGTTGGAGGAATATGTTCCAGAGTAGAGGCGACATTTGTTCGACATTTGCATAAGCGAAATTCATTTTGAGCAAAAATTTTAACAGATTAACGTCATTGATATTGGTCCATCTAAAAACTCAACTGCTTATTCAAAAGCAGGCGGCAATTTTGGCACAAAAAGGGTAAATGCTGTAAAAAAGATAACTAGCTTTATCGAAATAAAAAAATATTGCTAAATTCCGTATAATTTAAACAAATAATAAAATTTCTAAATTTCTTAATCATATTATTTAAAAATTTAAACATAAACTTTTTATAACAAAGAAACAGACAATTCTGAAATCAAAAATAAATGAGCAAAGGTAAAGTTACATTTTGCAGGCATTTACAGTGTGATCGATTTTGATTTTAATGTAAATAATGTTCCAAATTTATCTTTTTTCCGTGAGGCCTAAAATGATTTAATATGGTTTAAAAACCTCGTTATTTTAGCAAAAACTGCAATGATTTACCGAGGCAGTGTTTCTGCCAAAAATTGCCGCCTGCTTATGAATGAGCAGTTGAGTTTTTAGATGGACCAATATCAATGACGTTAATCTGTTAAAATTTTTGCTCAAAATGAATTTCAATTGTCTCAAAATAAATCACGATTGTGTTACATCTTCGAAGGCCAGCTTAAGCAAGGCCATCTTTTTTGCATGAAAGTCCGCCTAGGCGGTGCCTCGGGACCATTTTTGGTGCTTGGCATAATTTTTTGATTTTCGCCCAAAACTCAATTTTTTGATGTTTCAAAATACAAAAAATCCTAAATCACTGGTTTTTCAATGGAATTAGCTGTTTTTTGGCAGATACGTCCGTCTAGTAACATTTCAAAGCTGGCAAAAGGAATTTTTGAAATATTTATTTTTTCTTGATTTATAGTCAAAAACCAAAATCTTGATGTTTCAAAAATTTTCAATAAAATCAGTTGAGTTTTGGCATATACCCCTGTCGTGGTAATATCTTGATGCTTCTATAAGGAATTTTGAAAATTTTTATTATTTCTTGATTTATAATCAATAACCTAAAATTTTGGGCTGACGCCTAGTTTCCCCCCCTAATCAAAGTTTCCCCCCATGGAGGGGTACCGGCCAACCAAGGGGGGGACCCCCCCCCCCCCCCCATCAAAGGTACCCCCCCCCATGAAAGTTCCCCCCCCAAGTTTTACCTACCACGCACACCCAGCGAAAATCGGTGAAAATAGTCTTGGGGGGGGAAACTAGTCGTCAAAATCGAGGACTAGTTCCCCCCCCCCAAGGATTTTGACGACTAGTTTCCCCCCCCCAAGACACAATTTGCCCCAAGACAGAAACTAGGGGATGCATTAGCGCAGGGTGTGTGGTATAGGTGATAATCTTGGGGGGGGGGAAACTTTGATTAGGGGGGAAACTTTCTTGGGGGGGGGGGGAGGAAACCGCTGGGGGGGGGGGGGGGATAATCCGATGGGGGGGGGGGGAAACTAGGCGTCAGCCAAATTTTGATGTTTCAAAAATTTAAATATTGATAAATTCATGGTTTTTCATTGAAATCTGCTGAATTGTGGCATGTAGGTTCATCTGGGTGGAATCCTGAAGTAAGGCTGCGCATCTCTTGGCAACAGCCAAGAATACCAAAACGAAGCTGGAAGAGAGTTTCGTGTCGTGTGAAGATCAATTAGGCTGAGTTCAGTGGTACCTAAACTATTCTTCAAAACATCAAATTGCTAAGTAGCATATCTGTCCCTCTAACAAACAAAAGAAGCAGAACCTCGATTGGAGCTGGGACCTTCGGGCAGGCCTCTGGAAGGCTGTCAAGGTTGCCCAGGGAGGCGGGGACCAGACTGGCTGCCTGCTGCAATGTCAGGAGTCTGTCAAATGGGCAAGGTAGGAGAAGAATTGCCCGAATCTTACTGGGGGAGAGATGCGGAACTCTGGCCTCCACCCCCGAAATGCACCCAAAGCCTGGCCTTGGCGCTCCGTCTGACACCAGCGAAGTAGTTCACGTCACCTAAAAAATATCAATTATTAAGCAGCCTTAGCAAGATTACAGCTCAGCAATCACAATCAAACCAACTGGTAAGCTGAAACATTACGGTCGCAGGTAAACTTTTTATGTGGGTTAGAAGTCTGCTGAGAGATGGGAAATGGCAAGTGACGGTGGTGCAATTGATGCCTGGTGTACGTAAACGTATGAATAGGATCCTCCTCCCTCTTTCTGGCCAGCTCTACCCATTTCTCCCTCTCTAAGTCTAGCAGGGGGCGTAGTGTGAACACAGGCAGCTGAGTCAGGGCTCGAGTCTGAACCGGAATGGGCGGATTTGTCTGGAATATTCTATGGATTAGCTATATTTATTCTCAAGCCCTCAAGCTCTTGAGTCGGAAGCACAATTTACTTCAGGTTCACACTGCTCCAGGTTCTAGGTATAAACCGCGAGATGATATACGTTGGCATTTTCAGTCCCATGGAATTGGGAGTTTCCAGTTCTCTTAGCCTTTGAATCAATATCTCTGATGGTAGGTGAAGCCTTGGTGGTTGATGCTGAAGGAGAAAAGGATGCAAAGCAGCCTCCGAAGCCAATTTATCGAACTCCGAAGCCGAAAAACAATTTTTCATTATAGCGCAGTTTGATAATTGAATGACTTCAACTTTATTTTAATTGTAACATTGAAAGGTCAGTTTGGGAATCCTTTCCAATCAATGAAAGGCAAGTTGAAACATTCTGTGAACCCATTGCGGACTATCACTTCATTGGCAGCTTTGTCCACGATACAAATGTCTGCTCCACTCAATCAATAATCAGTCAGAGTCAGTTCAAGTCAAGTAACTAAAAGTGAACAACCTGCATTCAATGCTCGTTTTCTGGTGCCTTTGGATTGCACATTTCTGTACCGATCGTTGGCCACAGGCTCCGCATTGAAAGGGCTGCACTTTATAGCAGGTTAAGATGTGTTTACACAGATTCCCAATTCTTTGGGCCCTGCTAAAAAGAAATATATTGCAGGGATTTGAAAAAAAGTCACTGAACCTATGTCTATTGACCAAATTCAGCTGCTTGGAGCAACGTAGACAAACTGGTTCATCCGGAATGATGCAGGAATTTTGGTTCATGTCGAGTGTCTTCAATGCCTTTTCTTCCATCTGACTGTTGCTCGCAGAAACGATACTGTCTGAATCTGTTTCAAATGGTTCGTTCGATGCGCATGTTGGTATTTTCTGGCCCATCGAATCGGGAGTTTCCAATGCCTTAAGCTTCTGAATCAAGATCTCTGTTGGTAGGTGAAGCCTTGGAGGTTGATGTTGAAGGAGAAAAGGATGCAAAGCAGCCTCCGAAGCCAGACAGGTGCTGAAATTGCAGCCATTGCAAATCCACTGGGGCTGGCTGGCATAGCGACCCAGATGAATTCGGCTCAGATGAATTGGCATAGAAGTTTTAGCTACGTCAATGTGACACGTGGGGCACTTCATGATAAATATGTTTAATGTGAAAGCACTTTTACAGATCCATGGCCATGTGTAATCAAGATTTTACTTTGGTCACCAAAGTTTGGTGTGCACTCGATGTTAGTGAATTGTAATTCAGCAATAATTTGGTGCTGAAAAATCTGGGAACGATTTAAGACGCAGAATCTGATAGACTCGAGATAGGCTCTATCACATAGTATGTCACTTTTGAACAAGTATATGGCGCAAAGCGCAATAGGTGACCGCGGAGCACACCACCTTCCATCTTACAATATGAATGCATGAAATTTTGACCCTCCAAAGGGCAAGTCTATGGTTTCTCACCCAGTTTCAAAAGTAAGCACAGATTTGGAATCGCTATATATGACTTGTGAACAAAAAAACTCAAGTCTTCTGTTCAATTCTGAGCCGTTCAGCTGTTACTGATTATTGATGCCATTGCCATGTGTGAAAGTTTGTCACTCAAGAGGGTAAGTCTGTGGTTTCTCAACCATTTTCGAAAGTAAGTACTGAATTGGAATCTATATATATGACTTGTCAACAAAAAAACTCAAGTCCCCTGTGCAATTCTGAGCCGTTCAGCTGTTACTGATTATTGATGACATTGCCGTGCATGAAAGTTTGTCACTCAAGAGGGTAAGTCTGTGGTTTCTCAACGATTTTCGAAAGTAAGTACAGATTTGGAATTGCTATATATGACTTGTCAACAAAAAGACTCAAGTCCTCTGTGCAATTCTGAGCCGTTCAGCTGTTACTGATTATTGATGACATTGCCATGCGTGAAAGTTTGTCACTCAAGAGGATAAGTCTGTGGTTTCTCAACTATTTTCAAAAGTAAGCACAGATTTGGAATCGTTATATACGACATGTGAACAAAAAAACTCAAGTCTTCTGTGCAATTCGCAAGATTAAAGGTGCTACAGCGCAAAAACTTTATATTGCAGTTTCCAAACTGGTCTACCCAAAAAAGTAATGTTTCAAATGTTCAAATTCCGGGTCTACCCCTCCAGATCTTCCTAAAATAGCATTACCTTTCAGGAAAAAAAAAGTTTGCCAAGATCCGTTGAGAATTCGCCCGTTCCCAGCATTTCCAGACATACATATATACATATATATGAGGACAAAAGTTGAGTAACCTCTATAGACCGCGGAGCGGCCCTTTGGGCCGCTCCGCGGTCAAAAATGATGGTTCTCAAAATCGAATGAACCTGTGCCATCATCCAAGGCAATTTAGTTCTCATCTCTATGCCACCAGCCGTTTTCCGAAAAACGGTTTGGTTGACCTGAAATGAGCATTTTTGTAACATGCACTTTTTTGAGACTTTGAAACCTGCAATTTCAGTTTTTTGAAATTTTTGTTAAAGATATTTCAGATAATTGTGGACCATTATATATAAATCGAAAGATAATTTGGAGATAAAAAGGTGGCGTATTTCAATTTTGGCATAAACTTTGCTGAAAAACGTAATTTTGAAAAATCGGAAATATCGGTTTTCTAATTTTGACACAAAAAAGCTGATAGCTCGAATTTGAGTGGTTTTGCCAAGGGATGGACCATAACCACGTTAAAATTCAGACTCTTGCGGTCATTTTGATATATAATACATTGTGTTTTGGTTTGTTCTTATGGGCACTTTTCTCGATTGAAAATTTGCAGTTAACATTTGGGGTGTAGGACAAAAGTGCCTATGGCTAAAAGTGCCCAGGCTAAAAGTGCCCACGGCTAAAAGTGCCCATGGCTAAAAATGCCCACGGATAAAAGTGCCCAGGCCAAAAGTGCCCATTGTTGTTGAATTACTTGCAAATCTATATTCCACTCATGTTGGTGGATATGACTGAGGGGGAATGGAAGGAGAAATGAAAACAGACTCTAGGGCTGGAGAAAAGCATCAAAGCCTAGCCAAATGCCCTTCCATTAAACAAGCATTTTGATCCTCACCTTTCAGCTTTGTTCGCAGCCCCATGAAGATGCTAATATTCCAAATGATTCTGATCAGCACCTCCCCCTTAATCTTTTCACCATCTTCTTCAAGCACATCTGGTTATAGCTTTCATCCAGCAAAAGCATTGGCCAATTTTGAGCATGGTAATAGCGAAAATGCTGCAGGCACACAAAATTCAAGCACCAGGTGGTAATATCACAATTAAGGACAATGAATTTGTGAATACATCGATTTGGGAAGCTAGGCAACCAACTTGCAGTACTAGGTTGACATGAATGAACTGGTGGCTTCTAGGCAACATCTTCTATGAGGAAGGATGGTGTGCCATTAAAGGCATATTTGGGCACTTTTAGCCTGGGCACTTTTAGCCGGGGCACTTTTAGCCTGGGCACTTTTAGCCATGGGCACTTTTGTCCACAACCCTAACATTTGGCCGTATGTTAAAGCATAGGCAAAATTTCCGGAAAAAAAATGTGTCTCAGATTTCCATTTTTACAGCCTAAATATCTTCTTTAGGGTCCAACACGCCCTACTGCCACATTGGTTTTTTTTGTTTTTGTTCAAAATGAGTCAATCTTTAATCGACCATTTCCTATGCTTAAGCGTATGGGGTAGAAGGCGGAGAAGTCGAGGCTGGCCCAAGCACCCAATTGCCCCCGAAGCTCTTTGACAGTGATTGCCTTGGGTGGCTTGCGTAAGATGTCCTCGCACTGGTGACCCTCTGCGTAGATTGTTTGCATCATTTTCTGCAGTATGCCTGCCTCTTTTTCTTTTCCAGAGTTCTTCTTGCTCTTGCTTGGTGTGATGCGGTAAAAAAAACCAGCCAAAAAGATGCTGGCCAGAAAATGTTTAAAGGTGAATCGCTATAGTTACGAGGCCAAACGGCTATCGCCAATGAGGTTGGGGCCAGTGATTATTTTCTAGGACTTTTTTCAAGTTTTTGCAGATGATGTTTCAGCCTGTCATTGGGTAACTGGCCTTGAAGCAATTTGTAATGCAAATTTGTGACTGCCAAACATTTTGTGAAAATTATTAAAATATAGTTGCATGTACCGGAGCAAAGTGTTTCCAAGTGTGTTAAGAAGTGATTGGACGTCCTTTCATCTCAGCATTGATTGGCAGTTCCCGGGCCATCCACAGATATGGCCTCATTGCAGGTGAGTAGTCCTTCGCAGGAAATGGACGATGATAGGACGGTGGGTGCTGGGGCAGGCGAGGGTTGGCTCAGGAGGCATCGCGCTCTGCTGCTCGTCCTCGCAAACTTGAAGGTGTACAAAGGCAATTTTTTAGAGGATTCCGTTTAAAAAGCCATATCTATGTTCACCGCCTCTCATACATGCAGCTAGACAGTCTTTCAAAACGCAGACAGCTTGCTGTCTTGTGATTCCTCTGCGTTTTGTACCATGGAAGCCAATACTGCCCCAATATGCTAATGAAGAAAATCAATCACAGTCACTTATCACACAACTGAAGGCTGCATTCTGACAGCAACGCGCGAGGTTCCCAGCACTTTGAATTGCCCCAATGCTTGTTCAAACTGGAATGCCCTACCCAAAACTGCCCAATAGTTCGAAGAGGGCTTTTACTGAGCAACTGAAACGCACACTTCTCTGATCCTGTTTTTACTCTCTCCCTTGGTTACGTCTTGCTGCTAAACCTTTTCACTTGATTTGTTTCGGAAGTAAAATCAATCAATCAAACTGCTGCACTAAAGGCCACAGGGACGTGGAGCGTGTTTAGCCTCCAAAACTGCTGAATTGTCTAGTTCAATTTATTCAAGAAATGTTTCAATCTTAACCTCGCTACCAAATACAGCGCAAGGATAAGTCTATGAACTGTCTGCATCAGCCATATCTTGACTGCTGATTTGCAATTTATAAAATTTCCCTGAAAATTCCTGCTTTTTTGAAAATCAAATTCATTTTTCTGACGTTTCACTGATGTTTTTCAGCAGCAGTGAGCTGATTGAGCTTAGAGGAGTTTGGCAGGGGCCACTGTGTGAATAGTCAGTGCCATTTTGCACCTCCATGCTGAAAGGGTCGGCCAGAGGTATCCAGCAAAGAGCTGCAACGGCTGCGAAACCGGTTGTTTTGCCTTCTCGGTGGCAGTGTAGGCTATTTCTGGATGCATCCTCCCACAAACCGATTGGGTCACGGTCTTCTGGGGACAATATAGAGATGCAGCGAAACATCAGCTAAGTAAGCAAGCGGTGTACGCTGGCCCGCCTTTTGTAAGAATTACTGTGCAACCGGGAGGAGAACCGGAGCTGTGGTTCAGAGAGCAGGCAATGCATCTGCTGCCTGCATGCCATCGGCAAGTCTTGCTCCTGCTGCGAAGAGCACTTCTACACTTCTTTTCTTCTCAAACCTTCGGGGGAAGCATCACATAAGAAAGTCATCACATAAGGAAGAAAGTCCCAGCTCCACCCGGGGCTGGGAGGCTGGCGAGTCTGTGGCCCTTCAGGGTCCGCGGGCTCTGGAACCTGCTCTCAGAGGAAGCCGCGGGCGGTAGCAGAGAACGGCTCCTCGCTGAGGCCCGGCGGCTACTGGACCGATGATCATTGCATCTCTCTCATTGCTCACTCATTGATGCCTTCTGACCTTGCCATGTCGCAATTCAATTCATTGTTCTCGTTTGGACTGGGCCGATAGGCCTGTCCTGCTTACCAGAGTAAAATATGTGTTCCCGAAAAAAACATATCTTCCAAGAATGCTTCCTCATCATTCCTGACTTTCATTTTCCCCTCTTTTCTCCCCTTCCTTCCCTCTTTCCTTTCCTTTATCCTCTCAAGACCAGCTGTTGTCCTTGTAGACTGCCAGGCGTGCGAGTGCGGCCTGGGGTAGTGGCCAGTCGAACATGTGAGCCAGTGAGTGGGCAGTGCGTGTGCCAGCTGGGTGTGGCGGGGCTGAAGTGCCCCCAATCACTTCGGAACATCTGCTGATGGATGCCAGGGTTTCTTCACGTACTCCCCGGTTGAGTCAGACTGAGTGGAGTCCATGTAGGTCAGAGGTCATCTAGCAATGCCTCTGATGTTTCATGGGCATTTTAAGTCCAGCATAGGTGGATTATTGGACGATATCTTGGGCTGCTTTGGGCTACTTTTCATTGGACGGCTTTATTTGCTGCTATTGTTGCCAGCAACTAAAAATGAAAGCCTGAAATATCTCCAGAAGGCCCAATCTGACCGGTGCCTAGCTAAGTTTAAGATCAGGAGGCTGGAGAATGCATAAGCCCCTAAAACAGTAGGAGAGCTGTGTCAAGAGTGCACCCCGACACATGGCACCAACATCCCCTCAGAGCTGCTGCTGCAAAATTTTTCATGTGAAGCAAGTTATGATGTTGGCAAAAATTCCTAAAATTTTAGCCCTACACAGCTAAAAAGTAAACTTGTAAAGATTTTAAAGATTATAGCAGTCAGCTAGGCGTCCTAACTTTCGCTTCAGTTGAAGTTTTCGGCCTCAAATTTTGGCCCATCTGTAGTTGATCAGTTCTGTGGGTATAATCTAGGAGTTGAAGTAGTCTGTTGGCAGGCTACAAAGGGCAAGAGCCGGTGTACTTTTAGGCACTACGAGTTCCCCACCCGCGTCAGCGCAAGTTCTATTTGGAATTTGCGCCTGTCAGAACAGCGGACAGTGCAGGGGATTCTGAGATAGTGAAAAGAAATATGGGTGTGAAAGCGCCCACCTGAAGCTTCAGATTCTTCATTAGTGAAAAATTTGCAAAAAATTGTGTTCAAAGACTGCTTTTTACAGAATTCGTACAGAGATGGTGGGAAGCAGGAGGTACGTGAAATATATCTGGAGATTGTTCGTTTGTTGAGAGAATTTGAAAAAATTTCAGTCGGAAGGGAAGACATATTTGCATTTGACTGCTTTTTTATATCTTAGTTATTATACGTCGGAAACTTTGAGCTAATTTAACACAAAATGTAGCTGCCAGTTGGAGAATGCATGACTGGTTGAAGGCTGATTAATATAGGCTGATTAGGCTCATGCTCAGAAGTAGGGCCAGACAAGATATCGCTAGAATTTTAGAGGGATAGCTTGTACCGAGCATCATGAAATGGATATTTTTTAAGCAAACTACAAAAAAAGATGATTGTCGGAGATCAGGGAAGGACGTCTCTGCCGCAAACGTAAAGCAAACTCCTTCGGTCTACCAAAATTGGCCTTGCATATTTGGCCTTCGCTGGCGCTACTCTACAAATGCTCTCTGATGCCAGCAAATGCAGCTAAACTTGCTCCAAAATTCCCGCAACACCATTTATGTCTGCTGCAGAAACCAGCGGATGGCTATAGCCACAAGTGAAAGCAGTACTACATGTACTCCGAGAACAATCTGGACCTAATGGGCTTTGAGAAGTCGCCCGCAGACGTTTCGCTGGACTACAGCACCGGGGACTTCTGCTGTGCTTCTTCTGTGCTGATGGATTCTAGGGCAATGCGACCACCGTTTTTGCGATGCGATCAAAAAAGGAACAGCGGGGAAGAATGGATTGAGGGCTGCTCTTCCTAAAATATTTTGCTGAAACATGTCTTTATAGTTTGAGCCGCTACAGACTTTGAAGTCTGCATGCTTGTCAATCAAAACACCCAATCATAAAAATAGGTCCTATTAATTTATGAATACTTTGCCAACTCGGCCAACAACATCGCCCACATCGCCCAAAGCCGCAAGGACCAGTTCGGAGAGCTAGAGAGTTTTAATATTTCTCTTTATCTGTCGATAGGGCCACACCTTGACCCTTTTCAGTCCCAGCTGTTGGTGCCATTTATGCAAAATTATTTCTCCAAATTCTTGACTACTGGTTTTGTCGATAGATACGTTGGAAGTGTTTAAAAAAATGGGTCTCTTTCAAAATTTAGTGGCTCGTAAACTAAGCCAAAAAACTAATGGCCCGCTTAATGTGGCAAACCATTAAGGCCTGGAGCAGGAAACCCTGGACAACCCCCGCCTGGGCAAAGTGGTCATTGATTGAGTCCGCCCGCAACCTCAACCTGAATACCTTGCCTCTTTCAATGAAGCATACCGTCCCAGGTTCAACCACGTTTCCACCTCCCTCTCCCCCTCAATCACCCTTCAGCCTCCCTGCCATATGTGAGGGCATTTAGGAGTGCGAGGGGCAGGCGACCCAATTCAACCAGCTCCTTCAGGACTCTATAGGTCAATCTTTTTGCTTAGCAAATGCATACAGCCGACGAAATATCACCCGTCCGGCTACATTACCACAGCCTTTGTCTGTGCATTTGCATCGCCGCAAGGCTCCAAAGCTGCTACTATGGACGCCGCAACAGGAAGCTGTCAGAACACTTGAACCGATAGAACATCTGGCTGAATTGCTCCAGCATTAAACAAAATATGCTCCTAGCTGCTCGCCGGCAAGAAATGTGGAATTGTGGACTTTGGAGTTGAGAAGTTGATTTTTGAGATCCTCTCCTTCCCGATCCTGACACCTCCAAAAGCTCTCTTATTTTCGCTACAACTCACAATCGTAGTCAATCCCTCTCGGATATTCCTTTCATTACCTATGCGTGTTTTCTTTTTGCATGCTCTTCTCCATGACCTCTAAGGGGTTTGCCTTAAATTATCTGTGACTGGACAGCCAAAGGCAGTCCAGAAGGCCTGCGATGAGAAAACAACCCAGGCAGGCACTGTCAGTATAGTGTCGCTTTAACTCGCTTCTGCTTTCTGCTACTCTATGCGAGTGTCAGCCTTTCATTCAGTTGCTCTTTCTCTTGTCGTCTACTGCTTTTTGGTTTCCCACTGGCTCTATGCAACAGCATTGATTCATGGGCATCATAAATACGTTGGGCAATAACCGACGAGGAAGGCGTCTTTGCCCATCTTATTGCCTGCAAAAAGCTCTCAGCCCCAAGTAGGCTCCCAATTTTCGCCTGGCATTGAGTTACCTCCTTCCTCGCATCCAAGCCATCTCCGGCATCTGATCACAGCGATGCCTATTGGCTCTAGTGCAAATTTTGTAGCTGTCACTGGCTGTCGCTGCTATCGCTAACCTCTCTTGGACCCTCGCATGCGACATCAATAGAAAGCGAGGCTTACTGTACTCACTGAGCGAATAGATGTAGGTGTGAAAGTACAAAATTGGATGGCGCGTCTTGTTTGTTGGTTATTACCCAACGTATTCAGGTACAACCAGTCTCGCCCTCTACCCAGAGCGGCTGAGAGCCATGAATATTTTTTGGAAAACGCCCAGTGCTTGAAGCACTGGGTGTATTTTAAATTTGTCTACTTAATCTGACCAAACCTAGCACAGAATCAGATGACGATTTAGGTGCCACTGATTTTGGCCATTTCATAGGAACCTTTCCACAGAAGAACAATTAGTGGCAAGGAAATACGCTCTTTAGCGTTGTTGTACAAAATTATAGGCTGTTACGGAGTTGTCGGTTATACGTTTTCTTTGCTTATTCGAAAATCCCAGTTTTCCTTAAAATCCTGATGTTGTTTTCTGCTGTCCTAAAACAACCAGCATTTGAAGGCTACAGAGCAGCTTTGTTAGCTTGCAATGTCCTATTTTTGCGATACTGTGAAAGCATTTGCTCCGTTTGTCTCCCCAAAGAACTAGTATTGACGATGGATCTAATCTGGATAAGAAAGTGCCAGATATTTGCCCTAAATGCCATTTTTTAGATGGGTCTCAGCGTCGTGTTGAACACCAAACATGGGCGGCTGACACCTGGTTCCCCCCATGAGATTTTCCCCCCAATCAATAACCCCCCCCCTCATGAAAGTTCCCCCCCCATGAAGGTTTCCCCCCCATGAAGGTTCCCCCCCCCCCAAGAATTTTACCTATACACACACACCATGCGCTATTGCAGCCCATAGTTGATCCGGCTTTACATGGAAAATAGGTGAAATTGTGTCTTGGGGGTGGAACTAGTGGTCAAAATCGAGGACTAGTTTTCCCTCCCACCAACACACTAATTTTCCTTTTTTGACGGCCGTATCAACTAGGGGCTGCATTACCGCACGGACTGTAGGTATAGGTAAAATCTTGGGGGGAAACCTTCATGGGGGGGATCCCCCCCTTGGGGGGCCGGTAACCCTCCATGGTGGGGGGGGGGGGGTTATTGCCATGGGGGGGAAACCAGGTGTCAGCCACATGGGCTTAGATTAAGGCTCCAGCTTCTGCTTAGACTTGGATACGCTGTCACTTTCAAAAAATGGCATTTTGAGGCAATTACCCAGAAAAAAGCAGCAGTCGCAGAAAAAAACCGGATTGGCACAGTCTCGAATCAAATCAAAAATGAAGACGAGGATCATTTGCGATGCGCAAAGTCTCCGCGAATCCGGCGGGCCAGCTGCATGTCCTTGGGCTGGATGGTGATGCGTTTGGCGTGGATGGCCAGGAGGTTGGTGTCCTCGAACAGGCCCACCAGATACGCCTCCGCCATGTCCTGCAGGGCCAGCAGGGCTGCTGCCTTCAAACAACCTATACTCTTTTTATGCTCAAGGATACTCTATTAGTACTCTATGATGGTATTTTGAGGGAGCAATGACTTTCTTGGGTGTTTTTGCCGTAATTTTAAAGCTAATATTTGGTAAAATCTGTTCCTAAGGTATTTAAGGAGCTACTGGCAGCATGGATTGAACTGTGCAAAGTATTGGGAAGAAGCAGTTACCCAAGTTGGTCAAACTAAGGCACAGCTGCCCTAGGATGGGCACTGGAGAGCATTTGATGGAATATGAAAGGAACCTGAATGCGAAGGCCGGGCGAGCAGTGCTCCATCACTTCCCGTACAAGACGGGCAAATGGGCCTTCTGAATGAGCAGCTCGGTAGAACGCTGGTAGAGTTTGATTTGCTTCAGCGCGTTCTCGCCCGACTTAGCCTGTCGCCGACGCTCACTATCCTGACAATTTTTCTCTCATTGTTTTTGGATTTGTGGAAAAAAATTCGGTAGAAAAGACGGTAGTTGAGAATTTTGCCATAAATTGAATTCAAATAACTGGAACTAAATAACATCTGGTTGGGAAAGTTAGAAATGCTTTTGCTGATGCTGAAAAGAGACACTGCTCAGACGTTTTGAGTTGCATAAAATTTCTCGTCAAATCTGCATAGGTCAAAAACTTGCACACTTTGTGAAATAATGGTAAAAAACCTTGCGACGAATGGCTTTAGAGGACTCTGCAGAGGTGGCAGAGATGCGCTTGGCCTTGGGCAGAGCTTCAACTTTGCCCTGGATGGATTTCTTCGCCAGCTGCTTCGTGCGGGCCATGCTGGGACAGAGAGATGAAGCGCAGGAGTGAAGGCGAGGTTCGAAGTGAGAATGATTGTCAAGACAATTTTTTTACCTTTTTGTGGAGTTTTTTGGCGCTAAAACGCATTAACTGGATTACAATCTTAATTCCTGCTGCTTTATCGTTTGTGTGCTCAATAATTTGATGCACAATTTTTCTTAGTTTGAACAAGAAAAACTTTGATAAAATCTAAGGTTTTTTCCAAAATTTTGCTTACCGTAAGCACTGTATGCCGCATGCATGCACGCAAGCATGCACATTCATTTATGCCATAGAGAGCACACAGAATCCTTATGTCAAAAATAATGTCCTTACGTCAAAAATCAGTGACACAGCGGATGATATCAGGTATGGCAAAAAACATAAATGGGAAAATGGTAAAATGGTTATGGTAAAGTGGCTCCCTATTGCCGAAAAACCAACAGAAACTTTGAAGTGGCCTCCGGTTAAGGAACCGCAGCTAAGTTATGAAGCCGATCGTTGCCTATAAGCCTCAGCAGTCCAAGGAATTTAGTTTTTAAATATCAGGACATGAGAAAAATGTGTTCAAAAACAGCGTTTGCTTTGAAGGAGCAAGGCATAGCCAAAAAAAGTTATCACTCCAATTTATCAAATTTGCGTTTGTGCGATAATTACGGAGACTTATTGTCCAATGACGGCGCTATTTAAACATTGGGCAATGGGATAAATTACCTATTTACCGATTTTCCCGTAAAACTAACACATTAGGTTTTTCGAAAGTCACGACAACCATTGTTACGTTTTGAATAAGCTGTATTCAAACTTTTTGACTATATAAGATTCTGACTGATACACTTGGATTTTGTATTAATTTTTTCGAGATGTTTGGATATTTGGGTGATATTTGGAAGTCTAAAATCGAGGTCTTTAGTGCGTAGAAAGTATTAACAGTGGAACAGTCTAAAATGCTATTGGAGGCAATAATTATCCTTTTGAGACAAGTAAAAAAGCAAGTGAAAAACCCTGCGGTCCGCATCGGCGAGGGTGTAGGGCAAATGCAGGGCCAATGGAATCTCAAATTTTCCAAGTTCCCAATATTCGCTCTGGCCCGATGTCTGGTCCAAGACAAGAGATAGATATCTGCATTGTCCTGGAAGCCTATGACTCTGCTTTGCTAGTGTTCGCAGATTGCTGGTCGTTGGGGGGGTGTCAATACTTTGCCGGACAGTTTATTGTCACCGGTTAGGCTGGTTGTCAATCTTGGACTTTGCCGGAGAAAATGCCCCAGGACTTTGCCGGAGAGTGTGCGATTTTTTTCTCCGGCAAAGTCCAAGGTGGGTAACCCAATAATGACCCTGGACTTTGCCGGACATTTCTAAAAATTCTCAATTTAATTCTAAATTCTCAATACATAATTCTCAATTCTAAAAATTTCTAAATACATCAGTACAAATATGATGGAGTATAGTTAGTCTATACCAAGTTCGTCATGCTACTAGTTAGTCTGCCTACTGCCAGGAGTAGTACTAGGATACTGTTTACGGCAACCCCTTAGGCTTAGTCAAAATGTGTGTATACTGTGGCAGTACCACCCATAGTTGCTTAGGAGCCATGATCCATACTGTGGCAGTACCACCCATAGTTGCTTAGGAGCCATGGTCCATACTGTGGCAGTACCACCCATAGTTGCTTAGGAGCCATGTCCGGCAAAGTCCAAGGTGGGCAAGCCAATATTGACCCTGGACTTTGCCGGACACTACACTTTACCTCCGGCAAAGTCCACGTTGGCAACCCATATGTCCGGCAATGTGACAAATTTTAGGAATAGTCCGGCAATGTACTGGAGGGGGGGGGGGGCCATGCTGGGTGTATATATAGGTGGCCAGTGGCCCAGTGATCATGGTGGTCGCGCAACCGCTCTGCTACTCCACAATCTGAGGCAAGGTTAGATGAGCCGTCTGCAGTTGCCATTTGTTGAAATGCAATGGCAGTCAATACGTTTTCAAATGTCGCCAGCCATGCTGACGGCTGTTTCTAATTTTTTTATATGCTTGTTCACAAGATCGCAAGTTTAAATGTCTATAGCATTCCTTGGATATTATAAACTTCCTGTTAAGTAGGATTAATCGAACTCCTTGACAACATCAGGCTCGTTACAGCATTGGAATTATCTGGTGATAAGTTCCTGGCCTATTTGTGCATTGCATGAAACATAAGAGCACTGCGTAAAAGGGAAGCTGAGCATAGGAGAAATCTGTCGCAGTCCTGGGCAGCAGCAGGGAATGCAATAGCAGAATCGCCCGTCTCGCCGCCAAGCCCGCTCGTCCCCTTACAACTTCTCCGCCGCGTCCATTGGCTTCCGCGAACAGAACTTCTATCTATCCACTGCTTCTATGAGCGCTGGTTGCCACCATTCCTGCCAAAGAGCATTTGCTTGCTTGTCAAACGCAAGTTTTTCTAACATTAATAACTTGCCTGGACGATTTGGGCAATTCACGGCCGCCGGTTGTTGTTCCGCGAGGAAAAGTTAGTCGTGGTTGTTGCGAAATTTCTTGAGCAACATTTTTGCGCGGCCGAAGGCCGCCAGCCGCGGAGGGCAGGGCAGTCAGAGCTCCGGAGGCCGGAGGGCATGGGTGCGGAGGCCCCGCAGCGTAGCCTAGCATGCGAAGCATGCTAGGCGAAGCGTAGGGGCCGTAGCACCCGTGCCCGGAGGCCGGAGGAGCTCTGGCGCCCTGCCCGAAGCGGCGGGCGGCCAAGGCCAGCTTAAGCAGTTACCTCATTTTTGCGTCCGTCTGTCCGCATATATATATATTTGTCTGTTCCAGTCCCATACTCCGCGGTTTTTCAACGAAATTGGCTAATTTTTTGCATGAAGGTCCGCCTGGGTGGTATCTCCAGGCCATTTTTGGCGCTTGGCGTAATTTTTTGAATTTCGCCCAAAACTCAATTTTTTGATGTTTCAAAGCACTAAAAATCGTAAATCAGTGGTTTTTCCATGAAATTAGCTGAAATTTTGCATGAAAGTCCGCCTTGGTGATGCCTTGGCCCCATTATTAAGGCTTGGAGAAATTTTTTGATTTTCACCAAAAACTCAATTTTTTGATGTTTCAAAATACGAAAAATCGTAAATCACTGGTTTTCCAATGGAATTAACTGATTTTTGGCAGATACGTCCGTCTAAGTAACATTTCAAAGCTGGCAAAAGGAATTTTAGAAAAATTTATTATTTCTTGATTTATAGTCAAAAAACCAAAATCCTAATGTTTCAACAATTAAAACATCTATAAATCCCTAGTTTTTCAACATATTAACTCAATTTTGGGAGTTAGGCTTGTGGTTTGGCTTCAAGGTGGTGACTTGAAGCTGTTAAAAGGAATTTATGAAACAAATTTGTAATATTTCGCTTTGTGGCCAAAAACCTAAACCTTAGATGTTTAAAAAATTCGAACTAGCATATGTTTAAGGCTTTTGAATTAAACCAGCTGATTTTGACTAGAAGTGATTCTTATGCATGGATTATAACGTTGCTTACTTGGAACAAAGGCCGCGCATCTTGGCAATAGCCGAGAATACCTTGTTTTCCTTGAGATATGTTTAATTCTAGAAAATTAGTTCCTTTTATTTTGCGAAAACTGACATTTCTTCATTTCCAGGACAGTACCAGGGTGAAACGAAGTCTTCGTCCAAAACTTTTTCAAAATTTACTTATTCAATATTTTGATCAAACCTTGACACAACTTAGTCCTAGGCATCCTCTATGATGTCCTAAAACGGCAAATATTAAAAGTGACCATTCACTCAATGGCACTCAACATTTTAAAATTACTCCATTTCGGAAATTCTACGCAATACGGTTAAACATACAGCCAGCACCATTTTTTTAAATTGTATTAAAATGCTATGTGTTTCATAATTATTATTTTTTCACACGATTATAGGAGTACAGCATTCACTATTGGGGGTACCTCTTTACCAGCTTTTATCGTTCTACAATAAAGGTGTTCCGAATTCCTTTTTCGCGCGCTTCGCGCGCAGAGGCTATTACAAGCATTCTGTGCCAAATTTAAAGGTTATAAAGTCTAATTTTAAAAATGTCTGTCTACAGGGCCTAATTTTCAAAAAAATTTCCGCGCATTGCGCGAAAATGGCCAATTTTAAGTTAAATCTGCTGATTTTCCTTGTATTTTGACATCTTTTATATGCATAGCACAAAAAAAATTCGTTCAATTTTATTAGCCAACCCAGCCTGGCGTCACCTGATCTGGAATTCGAGTGGGAGCCTGCTATTTCTGGTCAGGAGTACGCCGATCATTGATGTCTTTGAGTCTGCGAGCAGCTACTGCTACTCCATTGCTCTGGTGCACTCCTTTTTCCATTCATCCTCTCCATTTTCTTTACCATCTCAGCTCCAATCATTTGACAGGACTTCAAGTAGAGGCACTTCGATTTCTGCCAATTGCCATAGGCCTAAGCCGTTTCTGGCAACAAAATTTTTATCAAAATTCGCAGTTTTTCAAAATCGATTTTTCCCGTCAACCAAATTTTCCTGTTTTTGACAACAAATTTCTTGAGATGATTTTTTTCTTCTTCTTTGTTTTCATCAGCAATGCCGGAAAAGTAAAGCAGTGACAAACAAAAGCACTGCAACTAGAAAAGATGAGAATGAACAAAGGTCACAGATTGAGCTTCACATATGCCATGAATTTTCGTTTAGAGCTGAGAATCACTGATTCTGGTATTCGGTTCCAGTATTTGATACATCTTTGGGGCCATTGGTTTCTCAAAGCACTTGAGGCATTCCTGTCCGAAACGAGGCGACAATTATAGGAATAGCTTTTGAGCTTTTGAATAGCTCATAGGAATAGCTTTTGAGCCGAGAGCGACGGAATACAGCCTTAGTGAATGCCCTCTGCACAGATTCCAAGCTCTTATTATCTCGCTTCCCTACAGAGTTAAAGACAGGACATCCATACTCAAGCAGAGGAAGGACAAAAGCAGCATAGACTTTGGTGAAGGTTGAGGGAGAGGAGCAGGAAAATGAGAGAAGGATGGTTTTGGAGAGGGTTTTGGCCCTGGCTGCAATGCTCTGGCAGTGGGGAGAGAAGGAGAGTGAAGGGGTGAGCACAAAGCCTAGGTCGTGGTGGGTAGCGGATGCAAGGGTGGGAATGATCTGGCCAGAGGAAGAGTAGGCAGTATTGAGGCCTCTATCTAGTGGAAAGATTAGGCACTTAGGGACTGATAGCTTCATCTGCCAGTCACCACACCATTGAGTGATCAGATCAATTGCTAGCTGCATGGACTGGGGACAAGTGGAGGTATACATTTATAGCCGAAGTCGTGCCATCATCCGCAGCCAAACCATTCCGAGGACAATTACAGGCGAACTGCGTCGGTAACAAAACCAATTGCAGGAGGGTTCAGTGACCGCAGAGTTTGCGCCGTGGCGGGCCTCTTCTTCATCAGTGTGGAAGCGGCGGGTAAGTTCAGCGACTGTCTTTTCGTCCTCCGGCCTCCTTCGCTCCTTCCTCGTCGAGTGAGGAGCTTTTTCTGCCCCTTTTCAGCTTCTCTTCTGCTACCAATGTTCCCTCCCTCCTTCATCTCCTGATGCCTCCTTTCTTTCTGGCGACTCACAGGGCAGCAGCAGTCTCTAACTGCCCAAGGCTCGCCTGCCGACATTTTCCCGCTGCTCTCCAGTCCGGTTAGAGCGTATTTTCGAATCCTTTTGAAGCCATCTTTTCATAAAACCTTTCCTGTTCTATTACTCGTCTGCCTAATGTTTCATGGGGTAGGTGTGTTTGTGATGTACTGCGCGTTTGTCGATGTCCAATGGGCCAAATTGATAGGAGCACGAGGAATGTGGGCCAGCATTTGCCGCACTAGGTCTGCAACTCTGGAAATCTACAGAGGCGGACTCGCCCGGCGATGGCCATGTCTTTGTCGCTGTCCACGAGGAGCATACGGTTAGGCCTTTTGGCACATGCCTAACTCAGTGCTTCCATTGGGCTGGCGCGAGGGAGCAACGCGACCGTCAGCGCCCAGCCCCTCTTTTCGACCCAGGTGTACGTTTTTGGGGTTATTGCTAGATCTTAAAATTGATAAGGATTTTGTGCGTCACACAAACGTCCAATCGTTCTGGGGTATAGTTAATCTAGTGTGCAGTACAGTACAGTTTCAATTGTGCGTTTTCAAATATCTGTTACCATCGGCAGGCCAAATGTAGTTCTCTTTTCTCCAAAAGTTGCAAAAGCCTCGAGTAAAAAGTCAAGGAAATACAATTTATACTACTGGAATCTGCTGCTTGGACAGTTGCATTTTGTTTTTGGTGCGCAGTTCAGTGTCTCTTTCCATGCGCGCCCAAAAACAAAATGCAGATGACGCAGCAGATTCCAGTAGTATAAATTGTATTTCCTTGACTTTTTACTCGAGGCTTTTGCAACTTTTGGAGAAAAGAGAACTACATTTGGCCTGCCGATGGTAACAGATATTTCTTCCACTTTTAATATAGTATAAAATGTATTAATACTAATTTTATAGATCAATAAACAAATTTTATTACATAAATAAATCACAAATAAAAAATAAAAAAATATATAAAAAATAAAAATAAAAAAGTTTATATATAAAAATATAAAAATAAAAGTTTCAAAAATTAAAATTGTTAGCAAACTAAGACATTATTGAGAAATTTTCTTGGATCATGCTTTGGGCGATTTTTGGCCTGCCGATTGCAAAAGTTATTTTCTCAGCTTGAAACACACAAAATTCAAAATAAATGACTAACATGGATTCGAACCTGCCAGTTTCATTCAGCTGTCAAATCGCTTACACCACTACACCACTGGTACCGACTCCTTGGTGTAACTAAGGAGCTATCATTAAAGAAATATATGAGGCCCAGGGAGCCGGGGAGGGGCGGGGAGGGGGGGGGGGAAGAAATGAATACCTACTATCGTCCATTGAATAGATGCGTAGGAGAAGGAGAAGAAGGAGAAGAAGGAGTTCGGACAAATGGTTTTTTGCATTTTTCACCATAAAATCAAACGTTTTGTGCAAAACTCAAAAGATAAACTATAGTCAATTCGATGGTGCTCTTTCCATTGCAAAAAGAATTATAACGATTGGAGCTTTCTGTGACGAGCAGCAGCCTTATCAAAATTGAGATCTAGCAATAACCCCCAAAACGTACACCTGGGTCGAAAAGAGGGGCTGGGCGCTGACACTTCGCTAACGCTCGCTCGCGCCAGCCCAATAGTGTGCAGTACAGTACAGTTTTTTTTTCAAATAGTGTGCAGTACAGTACAGTTTATTTTTTTTTTTCAAATAGTGTGCAGTACAGTACAGTTTTTTTTTTTCAAATAGTGTGCAATACAGTACAGTTTTTTTTTCAAATAGTGTGCAATACAGTACAGTTTTTTTTTCATTTTCAAATAGTGCGCAGTACAGTAAAATCAAAAAACTGAACTGTACATTAGATGAACAAATATGCCGCGAAACTGTACTGCACACTAGAAAAACTGTGAAAACTTTCAAATAGTGTCCAGTACAGTAAAGGCTGATTTTCAAATATTTTCAAATAGTGCG
This sequence comes from Ptycholaimellus sp. GST1_10, assembly GCA_030248095.1. NCBI lineage: Eukaryota > Metazoa > Nematoda > Chromadorea > Chromadorida > Chromadoridae > Ptycholaimellus > Ptycholaimellus sp. GST1_10. The sequence goes on from JASANA010006636.1 coordinate 34,125, forward strand.
CAGTTCAGTTTCCATAGTGCGCAGTTCAGTTTCCAAAAAAAAACTGTACTGGGCCTTAGTTGAGATAAAAAAATTCATTTTTTTATGTCAAGAAGAGCGCAGTTCATTTAAATTTTTTATCTCAAATAATGTCCAGTACAGTTTAAACTGTACTGGACACTAGTTGACATATCAAATTTTGGTGATCAAGCAGAGTGCAGTTCAGTTTGCAAAAACACAAACTGTACTGGACACTAGTTGAGATTCAGTTTGCAAAAACCCAAACTGTACTGGACATTAGTTGACATATCAAATTTTGGTGATCAAACAGAGTGCAGTTCAGTTTGCAAAAACCCAAACTGTACTGGACCCTAGTTGAAATCGTAAATTAGGGTGTTCAAGTAGAGCACAGTACAGTTTGCAAAAAACCCAAACTGTACTGAACCCTAGTTGAAAACGTACACCTAGGTCAAAAAGAGGTGCTGGGTGATTGCGAAGTTGGGTGACCGCGTCGAACGCGACAGGACTGTTGGCTTGAAGTCCTGTCGCGGTCGACGCTGTCTTTTGCTTTTGCTGCAGCAAAGGGTTGGAGCTTAGGCTATGCCGGACGTCGCTCCCGAAGGTGGGATCTGGTTTTGCTGCAGCAAAGTGTGGGAGCTTAGGCTTGGATCGCTGGACGTCGCTGCCGAAGGTGGGATCTGCTTTTGCTGCAGCAAAGTGTGGGAGCTTAGGCTTGGATCGCTGGACGTCGCTGCCGAAGGTGGGATCTGCTTTTGCTGCAGCAAAGTGTTGGAGCTTAGGCTATGCTGGACGTCGCTGCCGAAGGTGGGATCTGCTTTTGCTGCAGCAAAGTGTGGGAGCTTAGGCTTGGATCGCTGGACGTCGCTGCCGAAGGTGGGATCTGCTTCTGCTGCAGCAAAGTGTGGGAGCTTAGGCTTGGATCGCTGGACGTCGCTGCCGAAGGTGGGATCTGCTTTTGCTGCAGCAAAGTGTGGGAGCTTAGGCTTGGATCGCTGGACGTCGCTGCCGAAGGTGGGATCTGCTTTTGCTGCAGCAAAGTGTGGGAGCTTAGGCTTTGATCGTTGGACGTCGCTGCCGAAGGTGGGATCTGCTTTTGCTGCAGCAAAGTGTGGGAGCTTAGGCTTGGATCGCTGGATGTCGCTGCCGAAGGTGGGATCTGCTTTTGCTGCAGCAAAGTGTGGGAGCTTAGGCTTTGATCGTTGGACGTCGCTGCCGAAGGTGGGATCTGCTTTTGCTGCAGCAAAGTGTGGGAGCTTAGGCTTTGATCGTTGGACGTCGCTGCCGAAGGTGGGATCTGCTTTTGCTGCAGCAAAGTGTGGGAGCTTAGGCTTGGATCGTTGGACGTCGCTGCCGAAGGTGGGATCTGCTTTTGCTGCAGCAAAGTGTGGGAGCTTAGGCTTGGATCGCTGGATGTCGCTGCCGAAGGTGGGATCTGCTTTTGCTGCAGCAAAGTGTGGGAGCTTAGGCTTGGATCGCTGGTCGTCTCTGACGAAGGTGGGATCTGCTTTTGCTGCAGCAAAGTGTGGGAGCTTAGGCTTGGATCGCTGGACGTCGCTGCCGAAGGTGGGATCTGCTTTTGCTGCAGCAAAGTGTGGGAGCTTAGGCTTTGATCGCTGGACGTCGCTGCCGAAGGTGGGATCTGCTTTTGCTGCAGCAAAGTGTTGGAGCTTAGGCTTGGATCGCTGGACGTTGCTGCCGAAGGTGGGATCTGCTTTTGCTGCAGCAAAGTGTGGGAGCTTAGGCTTTGATCGCTGGACGTCGCTGCCGAAGGTGGGATCTGCTTTTGCTGCAGCAAAGTGTGGGAGCTTAGGCTTGGATCGCTGGATGTCGCTGCCGAAGGTGGGATCTGCTTTTGCTGCAGCAAAGTGTGGGAGCTTAGGCTTTGATCGCTGGACGTCGCTGCCAAAGGTGGGATTTGTTTTTGCTGCAGCAAAGTGTTGGAGCTTAGGCTATGCCGGACGTCGCTGCTGAAGGTGGGATCTGGTTTTGCTGCAGCAAAGTGTGGGAGCTAAGGCTTGGATAGCTGGACGTCGCTGCCGAAGGTTGGATCTGCTTTTGCTGCAGCAAAGTGTGGGAGCTTATTCTTTGATCGCTGGACGTCGCTGCCGAAGGTGGGATTTGCTTTTGCTGCAGCAAAGTGTTGGAGCTTAGGCTATGCCGGACGTCGCTGCTGAAGGTGGGATCTGGTTTTGCTGCAGCAAAGTGTGGGAGCTTAGGCTTGGATCGCTGGACGTCGCTGCCGAAGGTGGGATCTGCTTTTGCTGCAGCAAAGTGTTGGAGCTTAGGCTATGCCGGATGCACTCCCCTTGCTAGCCTTGGGGACTGTGGAGGCCTGGCCGTCGATGCACTCCCCTTGTTTCTTCGGGACTGTGGAGGCCTGGCCATCGATGCACTCCCCTTGTTTAGCCTTGGGGACTGTGGAGGCCTGGCCATCGATGCACTCCCCTTGTTTAACCTTGGGGACTGTGGAGGCCTGGCCGTCGATGCACTCCCCTTGTTTCTTGGGGACTGTGGAGGCCTGGCCGTCGATGCACTCCCCTTGTTTAGCCTTGAGCTAGCTTAGCCTTGGGGACTGTGGAGGCCTTTCCGTCGATGCACTCCCCTTGCTAGCCTTGGGGACTGTGGAGGCCTGGCCATCGATGCACTCCCCTTGTTTAGCCTTCGGGACTGTGGAGGCCTGGCCGTCGATGCACTCCCCTTGTTTAGCCTTGGGGACTGTGGAGGCCTAGCCATCGATGCACTCCCCTTGTTTAACCTTGGGGACTGTGGAAACCTGGCCGTCGATGCATTCCCCTTGTTTCTTGGGGACTGTGGAGGCCTGGCCGTCGATGCACTCCCCTTGTTTAGCCTTGAGCTAGCTTAGCCTTGGGGACTGTGGAGGCCTTTCCGTCGATGCACTCCCCTTGCTAGCCTTGGGGACTGTGGAGGCCTGGCCATCGATGCACTCCCCTTGTTTAGCCTTCGGGACTGTGGAGGCCTGGCCGTCGATGCACTCCCCTTGTTTCTTGGGGACTGTGGAGGCCTGGCGTCGATGCACTCCCCTTGTTTCTTGGGGACTGTGGAGGCCTGGCCGTCGATGCACTCCCCTTGTTTAGCCTTGAGGACTGTGGAGGCCTGGCCATCGATGCACTCCCCTTGTTTAACCTTGGGGACTGTGGAGGCCTGGCCGTCGATGCACTCCCCTTGTTTCTTGGGGACTGTGGAGGCCTGGCCGTCGATGCACTCCCCTTGTTTAGCCTTGAGCTAGCTTAGCCTTAGGGACTGTGGAGGCCTTTCCTTCGATGCACTCCCCTTGCTAGCCTTGGGGACTGTGGAGGCCTGGCCATCGATGCACTCCCCTTGTTTAGCCTTCGGGACTGTGGAGGCCTGGCCGTCGATGCACTCCCCTTGTTTCTTGGGGACTGTGGAGGCCTGGCGTCGATGCACTCCCCTTGTTTCTTGGGGACTGTGGAGGCCTGGCCGTCGATGCACTCCCCTTGTTTAGCCTTGGGGACTCTGGAGGCCTGGCCGTCGATGCACTCCCATTGTTTAGCCTTGGGGACTGTGGAGGCCTGGCCGTCGATGCACTCCCTTGTTTCTTGGGGACTGTGGAGGCCTGGCCGTCGATGCACTCCCCTTGCTAGCCTTGGGGACTGTGGAGGCCTGGCCGTCGATGCACTCCCCTTGCTAGCCTTGGGGACTGTGGAGGCCTGGCCGTCGATGCACTCCCCTTGTTTCTTGGGGACTGTGGAGGCCTGGCCGTCGATGCACTCCCATTGTTTAGCCTTGGGGACTGTGGAGGCCTGGCCGTCGATGCACTCCCTTGTTTCTTGGGGACTGTGGAGGCCTGGCCGTCGATGCACTCCCCTTGCTAGCCTTGGGGACTGTGGAGGCCTGGCCGTCGATGCACTCCCTTTGTTTCTTGGGGACTGTGGAGGCCTGGCCGTCGATGCACTCCCCTTGTTTAGCCTTAAGCTAGCTTAGCCTTGGGGACTGTGGAGGCCTTTCCGTCGATGCACTCCCCTTGCTAGCCTTGGGGACTGTGGAGGCCTGGCCGTCGATGCACTCCCCTTGTTTATCCTTAACCTAGCTTAGGCTTGGGGAATGTTGTGGAGTTTCCGTGTTTGCACTGCCCTTGATAGCCTTGGGGACTGTGGAGGCCTGGCCGTCGATGCACTCCCTTTGTTTCTTGGGGACTGTGGAGGCCTGGCCGTCGATGCACTCCCCTTGTTTAGCCTTAAGCTAGCTTAGCCTTGGGGACTGTGGAGGCCTTTCCGTCGATGCACTCCCCTTGCTAGCCTTGGGGACTGTGGAGGCCTGGCCGTCGATGCACTCCCCTTGTTTAGCCTTAAGCTAGCTTAGCCTTGGGGACTGTGGAGGCCTTTCCGTCGATGCACTCCCCTTGCTAGCCTTCGGGACTGTGGAGGCCTGGCCGTCGATGCACTCCCCTTGTTTCTTGGGGACTGTAGAGGCCTGGCGTCGATGCACTCCCCTTGTTTCTTGGGGAATGTGGAGGCCTGGCCGTCGATGCACTCCCCTTGTTTAGCCTTGAGGACTGTGGAGGCCTGGCCGTCGATGCACTCCCCTTGTTTAGCCTTGGGGAATCTGGAGGCCTGGCCGTCGATGCACTCCCATTGTTTAGCCTTGGGGACTGTGGAGGCCTGGCCGTCAATGCACTCCCTTGTTTCTTGGGGACTGTGGAGGCCTTTCCTTCGATGCACTCCCCTTGCTAGCCTTGGGGACTGTGGAGGCCTGGCCATCGATGCACTCCCCTTGTTTCTTGGGGACTGTGGAGGCCTGGCCGTCGATGCACTCCCCTTGTTTAGCCTTGGGGACTGTGGAGGCCTGGCCATCGATGCACTCCCCTTGTTTAACCTTGGGGACTGTGGAGGCCTGGCCGTCGATGCACTCCCCTTGTTTAACCTTGGGGACTGTGGAGGCCTGGCCGTCGATGCACTCCCCTTGTTTAGCCTTGAGCTAGCTTAGCCTTGGGGACTGTGGAGGCCTTTCCGTCGATGCACTCCCCTTGCTAGCCTTGGGGACTGTGGAGGCCTGGCCATCGATGCACTCCCCTTGTTTAGCCTTCGGGACTGTGGAGGCCTGGCCCTCGATGCACTGCCCTTGTTTCTTGGGGACTGTGGAGGCCTGGCCTGGCCTGGTTTTGCTGCAGCAAAGTGTGTCAGCTTAGGCTTTGATCGCTGGACGTCGCTGTCGAAGGTGGGATTTGCTTTTGCTGCAGCAAAGTGTTGGAGCTTAGGCTATGCCGGACGTCGCTGCCGAAGGTGGGATCTGGTTTTGCTGGAGCAAAGTGTGGGAGCTTAGGCTTGGATCGCTGGACGTCGCTGCCGAAGGTGGGATTTGCTTTTGCTGCAGCAAAGTGTTGGAGCTTAGGCTATGCCGGACGTTGCTGCCGAAGGTGGGATCTGGTTTTGCTGGAGCAAAGTGTGGGAGCTTAGGCTTGGATCGCTGGACGTCGCTGCCGAAGGTGGGATTTGCTTTTGCTGCAGCAAAGTGTTGGAGCTTAGGCTATGCCGGACGTCGCTGCCGAAGGTGGGATCTGGTTTTGCTGCAGCAAAGTGTGTCAGCTTAGGCTTTGATCGCTGGACGTCGCTGCCGAAGGTGGGATTTGCTTTTGCTGCAGCAAAGTGTTGGAGCTTAGGCTATGCCGGACGTCGCTGCCGAAGGTGGGATCTGGTTTTGCTGGAGCAAAGTGTGGGAGCTTAGGCTTGGATCGCTGGACGTCGCTGCCGAAGGTGGGATTTGCTTTTGCTGCAGCAAAGTGTTGGAGCTTAGGCTATGCCGGACGTCGCTGCCGAAGGTGGGATCTGGTTTTGCTGCAGCAAAGTGTGTCAGCTTAGGCTTTGATCGCTGGATGTCGCTGCCGAAGGTGGGATTTGCTTTTGCTGCAGCAAAGTGTTGGAGCTTAGGCTATGCCGGACGTCGCTGCCGAAGGTGGGATCTGGTTTTGCTGGAGCAAAGTGTGGGAGCTTAGGCTTGGATCGCTGGACGTCGCTGCCGAAGGTGCGATTTGCTTTTGCTGCAGCAAAGTGTTGGAGCTTAGGCTATGCCGGACGTCGCTGCCGAAGGTGGGATCTGGTTTTGCTGCAGCAAATTGTGGGAGCTTAGGCTTTGATCGCTGGACGTCGCTGCCGAAGGTGGGATTTGCTTTTGCTGCAGCAAAGTGTTGGAGCTTAGGCTATGCCGGACGTCGCTGCCGAAGGTGGGATCTGGTTTTGCTGCAGCAAAGTGTGGGAGCTTAGGCTTTGATCGCTGGACGTCGCTGCCGAAGGTGGGATTTGCTTTTGCTGCAGCAAAGTGTTGGAGCTTAGGCTATGCCGGACATCGCTGCCGAAGGTGGGATCTGGTTTTGCTGCAGCAAAGTGTGGGAGCTTAGGCTTGGATCGCTGGACGTCGCTGCCGAAGGTGGGATTTGCCTTTGCTGCAGCAAAGTGTTGGAGCTTAGGCTATGCCGGACGTCGCTGCCGAAGGTGGGATCTGGTTTTGCTGCAGCAAAGTGTGGGCGCTTAGGCTTTGATCGCTGGACGTCGCTGCCGAAGGTGGGATTTGCTTTTGCTGCAGCAAAGTGTTGGAGCTTAGGCTATGCCGGACGTCGCTGCCGAAGGTGGGATCTGGTTTTGCTGCAGCGAAGTGTGGGAGCTTAGGCTTTGATCGCTGGACGTCGCTGCTGAAGTTGGGATTTGCTTTTGCTGCAGCAAAGTGTTGGAGCTTAGGCTATGCCGGACGTCGCTGCCGCCGCAGGATCTTGGCTGGCTGCCTGACTGGCTGGCTGTGGACTTCTGGATATCGGCTAGGATGTGGGCCTGGCGTGCCTTCCTGACTGCCTGCTTTTTCATGGCCTTGGCCACAGTGTAGGCCATGGCTAGGTTCTTGCTCTTGGGGTGGGCCTTCATCCGGAGCCAGCCAGCACTGGTCTCGCGGCTGAGGCTAAGGTAGGCTGATGTGATGTAGGCGTGAGGAAGGCCAACATCTCCAGGTCAACATAACACTCGAGAGACCCGTACTTTTGGTTGAGAAAAAAATGAGACAAAAATCTTATTAAAAAATCTCATTCGAAAATCAAAAAGAAGAGAGGAAGATGATGACAACAATGAAGTGGGATTGTCCACTCATTTGTACAATGGGAAATTTTCGGTGTTCTTTTAGGGTGCAGTTCAGTTTGAATAAAAAACTGTACTGGACCTTAGTTGAAAATGGAAAATTTTGCAAAATTTTCGGTGTTCTTGTAGGGTGCAGTTCAGTTTGAAAAAAAAAACTGTACTGGACCCTAGTTGAAAATGGAAAATTTTGCAAAATTTTCGGTGTTCTTGAAGGATGCAGTTCAGTTTGTAAAAAAAAAACCGTACTGGACCCTAGTTGAACATGGAAAATTTTGCAAAATTGTTGGTGTTGTTGTAGGGTGCAGTTCAGTTTGAAAAAAAAAACTGTACTGGGCCTTAGTTGAGATAAAAAAAATGCATTTTTTATGTCAAGAAGAGTGCAGTTCAGTTTACATTTTTTATCTCTTATAGAGTACGGTTCAGTATGGAAAAAAAAAACTGTACTGTGCCCTATTGTAACACACGAGGTAGTGCATTTCATCTAGTGTACAGTACAGTTTATTTTGTCTCAAATAGTGTGCAGTACATTTTGAAATGTACTGCTCCTTATAAGAACTAAAAATCGAAACTGTACTGCACACTATTTGAAAAAAAAAATGAAAAAAATAAACTGTACTGTATTGCACACTATTTGAAAAAAAAAATAAACTGTACTGTATTGCACACTATTTGAAAAAAAAAATAAACTGTACTGTATTGCACACTATTTGAAAAAAAAAAATAAACTGTACTGTACTGCACACTATTTGAAAAAAAAAATAAACTGTACTGTACTGCACACTATTTGAGACAAAATAAACTGTACTGTACACTAGATTAACTTTACCCATCGTTCTGATTCTTTTTGCATTGGAAAGAGCATCATCGAATTGACAAAAAGTCGCGAGAAATTGCCCAAAAGTTGCAGGACACAAGAGAAATTCACTCAAAACCATTTGTCCGAACTCCTTCTTCTTCTTCTCCTTCTTCTTCTTCTTCTTCTTCTTCTTCTTCTTCTTCTCCGCATCTATTCAATGGACGATAGTAGGTATTCATTTCTCCCCCCCCGCCCTCCCCGGCTCCCTTGGCCTCATATATTTCTTTAATCATAGCTCTTTAGTCACCTCTTTAGTCAGATCATAGAGCCATATGCACCAGTGGTGTAGTGGTATAAGCGATTGGACAGCTAAATGAAACTGGCAGGTTCGAATCCAGCTCAGTCATTCTTTTGAATTTTGTGCCTTTAAAGCTGAGAAGATAACTGGTACAATCGGCAGGCCAAAAATCGCGCTAAGCATGAACCAAGAAAATTTCTCAAAAATTTGCCAATAATTTTTATTTTTGAAATTTTTATTTTTTATTTTTGAAACTTTTGATTTCGTTATATTTTTTTATTTTTTATTTGTAATTTATTTATCTAATAAAATTTATTTATTGATCTATAAAATTTGTACTAATACATTTTATACTATATTAAAAGTGGAAGAAATATCTGGTACCATCGGCAGGCCAAATGTAGTTCTCTTTTCTCCAAAAGTTGCAACTGCCTCGAGTAAAAAGTCAAGGAAATACAATTTTTACTACTGGAATCTGCTGCGTCATCTGCATTTTGGTTTTGGCGCGCATGGAAAGAGTCACTGAACTGCGCGCCAAAAACAAAATGCAACTGTCCAAGCAGCAGATTCCAGTAGTAAAAATTGTATTTCCTTGACTTTTTACTCGAGGCAGTTGCAACTTTTGGAGAAAAGAGAACTACATTTGGCCTGCCGATGGTACCAGATATATTACACTGCTGGATACGGCTTGCTGAATGGTAAATACATAATTTAATTTTAGTCCCCCGAAAAGTTAGGTTGCAAGCAAGGTATGCGTAATAACGGCTGCGTTAATATACGAGCTTTCATTCTAAAACCTCAATCATCCGAATGATCATCCGAAAAGGCCAGCAGCCGGTTTCTGGTTGGAGCGCTCGTTCAGCTGGTTCGCCAAGGAAAAATGGTTCCTGTCTTTCTAGACCTGAGACAGCGGGCTCACTAGATAATGTCAGTGACAGAATAGCAGGCAACTTTTCTGAGGTCGAAATTAAACCGATTACTTTTTTCGACAAACCTACTCAAATTGCTGGAAATTATTTGCTGGAAATATCAATTTCTATTCCTGATTGAGGTGCGCCGTGAGATAGGCAGCTTCATCGGAAGAGAAGATGCTGGGTGTGGTAACCAGCGCTGAGGACGTGAGTCTCCTCCGTCTCCTTGCCTTGCTCCCTCTCCAACACCTTCCTAGAGTGGCTGCTTTCCATGCGATGGTTTTAGAAGCATCTTAAAATTGTCGGATTTCAGAGCCTCCCCTTTCAACCGCTGCAGTGAGCATGGTAGAATCAGCAGGTAAGACAGCTTCATTTATTCAAATTTTCCTTTGTTTGTCTCAGTTAGCGAGCCTTTATACTTTTGGGGAGCTTTTGTTGTAATTTATGAACAATATTGAATAAGTTGCATAGCTTATGAAATCCATTTAGTCAATACTGAAGCATTAGCTCAAAATGAATGAGGAGAGCAAAAGTTGAACAGTTTTGAACAGTTAAACGTTTTGAAGCTTTTTGTGTAGACAAAGATTTTGAACACTTGGCTTCAGTTTGGCAGCAGCAGCAATTTTGAGACAACGTAAGCCGGAAAAAACCGAAGAGTAGTATGAATTGAGCATTTCATCCTCCGCAGCGCAGAGGGTGAAGTATTGCTGCATCCACTGAGCTACTCGCTGAGCTTTCCAGTGCACAGACTTAGGAGTGTCTTGCTCCTGTGGCCGAGCCTTTCACCCCCTCCGACGGCCTTGCCTACCTTTTCGAGGTCCCATATTTCCAAACTGAAATCACAATTTTTTTGAAGACGGTTCGGTTTAATCAAACGGTGATCTGTGCAATTTTTTCCATGGCATTAACAAAAAAAGCTGACCCTAAAAAATTGCTCCGCTACGAGGATGAAGAATTCTTAATTCCAAATCAAAACATTAGACTTTCGAGTATCTGCTGGATGCTAGATCTGACAGCACTGAAAAGACATAGCAGTTGGATAGTGGAGTGTTCAAAAGCTGTATTTGTCAGAGCATCGATATGGGACCGGTGAAGGAAGGCTCAGAAGGCTCCGCCATCGCCACAGCCGCAGTCTCCGTCGCCCGCCAGCGGTGTCGGAACTACTGTCATCAAAATGGCCGGTTAATTATGCTTTCTGTTATCCCTGAAGCAATGGAATGAATCAAAATTTTTGAACAAATACCAAAATCAAATTTTTATCAAATCTGAGTTCAACAAATAATTGATTTGAAGGCGTGTTTTTATGGGGCTGGGTCTGTCTGGCCTCCATCTGGGCCATCGGCGCCCCATCGAGGATGTCAACCGACCCTACCCAGAGTATGTCACCCTTCGCTCCTCACGATTCAAGCTACACCGACTCCGCGCCACCACCCAGCCGAGATATTCGCCGACAAGCTACACAAGTTTATCTCCCCATTGCAGCCCAGTAGTGATATTCATCGAAGACGAATATCTATCGTATTTACTGCCAGATTTCCATTCATTTCTTCGCTTTTGGCATTTTCCTGACTTTTGTGAATATGAATTGCATTTCAAATAGGCCTCCACACCTAAGTAGGCCGCTGAAACCTCAATCGCCCAAGTTGGCCAGGGAGAAGTGGTGCGAGGCTCTGGCGCCGGCCGAGAGCTACGGACTGGACGCGGATCTGGAGCGAAATGAGCAGTAGCGTCGCAGCCCCGTCACCAAGTACTCCATCCGAGACCATCTCGTATGCCCTCTATCCTCTTCTGTCCCTTGAATCCTGACAAGAGAGCTTTGGGCACAGGCCAAGGTGTCGGACAAGGCCTGGGCATTGATGGAGTATCTGCATCGGGTGCCAGAGCTCCCCGACGCTGCTCGAGCTCTCATTGAGCATGGACTGCAGCTGGCCGATGTCTCTCAAGGCCGAGCTTGAGAGGTGAGAACTTCATTTATTGCGAAGGAAAAAAAGAAAAGCTGTTTTATTGCATTCAACGACAAATTTAGGGGGTTTTGAGTTGGAAAGTGGCAAATACAATGTCTTATCGATTTACCTGAAGAATGACTCTTATGCGAGCATTGGATGCTATGATAGTTCAGGCTAAGCCCAGAGGAGCAGTCCAACCCCAACTCCTCCACTACGATTTTCATCCTGGAAGACTACACGGCAGCCATGCTCCCCAGCGAGTCCCACTTCCAGCCTGCCTTCTTCAATCGGCATCGCAGTCGCTCTCTGCTTGAGATTGCTTTGCTTCTGATTCACTCACATCAGCTAACCGCTTCCCTGGTGTTTCAAGCAACTATTAAAATAGCCACAGGTTCTTGACATGGATAATTTTGAGATGGTCGTTTCAGTACGTTCCCAGACTGTTCCAAAATTAGCACTTTTGAGGACATTTTTGTTCCAAATTCTGCTACATTATGTTGGGGCCTAATATATTGGAAACTTGCGCTTACTTGATACTCCTGGTAGGGGACAAGCCCCTACTCCTGGTAGGCATGCGCCCGACTGGCGAGATTGATTCAAAAAAGTGCTTTTTTGGAAAAGTCTGGGAACGTTCTGACCCCAGCTGGAGCGGTTGGCGGCCTTTCTGGGATGGCACAAGGAGGTGCTGGCTGCCCCTGCTCTCCACAATTCCGGAAATTGTTCCTGTGTCGAAATATGCCCAGCTTCTGCCCGGCGTCACCAACGGCTCCTCCCTCACTTCATTCCCTGGTTCCCTTTTACATCCTTAGCTGATTCACTTTTTGGGACTTAATTGACAAGAGATTTCTTTTGATCGAAAAATTGCACGCCCTTCGTCTAATCAGGGTCAGAATTCACTGCTTGCTGAAGGTTATTACAATCAGAGACAAAGGAGTGGCTGCCCTTCAATATGCAATAAGCCATAAGCCAAAATTGCCAATTATGTGGCTGTTTAGGACAGGCGGATAAATCGGTTCTACGACAATTCCCCCCCGCGACTATTCCCCCCCGACAATTCCCCCCCGAAAATTCCCCCCGACAGTTCCCCCCGACAGTTCCCACCCGATAATTCCCCCCCCGAATAATCCCCCCCCGGGATAATTCCCCCCCGACAATTCCCCCCACAGAATTTTATATAAGACCAGGCTTTTTAGAGCAAGAATTTTTGGAGTTTCTGTATCAAAATTTTGAGTTATAGATGTGGCAAAGCCAAGATGCTTCCAAATTATCCGTATTGCAGATTTGACAGGGCCAAGTAATTTAGCATAAATTTGGTTTCAGGTGTGACAGAGCCAAGATATTTAAAAAATTTTGTTGCAGGTGTGACAGAGTCAAAAAGTTTGAATTGCAGGTAATGCAGGGCCAATAAGCAGAGAATTTCGAGTGTGAAAGCTACACAAAACAGAAAGCGTGCAGGAGGTGCATGGAAGTATAAAAAAATCTGTGGGGGGGAATTGTCGGGGGGAATTATCCAGGGGGGGAATTATCCGGGGGGGGGGGGGAATTATCGGGAGGAATTGTCGGGGGGGAATTGTCGGGGGGGGGGGGGGGGAATAGTTGGGGGGAATCGTCGGAGGGGAATTGTCGCGGGGGGGGAATTGTCGTGCTACCGATAAATCACATCATTCAAGCAACAGATTATTCTGAAGGCCTAGCGAAAATTTGTGGCCTACTAATTGCAGCCCAGCTAATTCAAGGCATTCTTGAGGCTTGCAAGTTCGGGCGCCCAATGACCCCTGCTAACGGACAGTGGATGGCAGATGGCTTTGACCGGGGCCAAACTTAGTCTGCAAGAACAGAGCAACCTATGTGCCCGCCAGCCTGACCTCAGCTTATATCGGTAGTCCCTGATTCCCCAGTCACTTCCGATGAAGCCTATCCGAGCACCTGTATCAGGCTGGAGTTGACGCACCCGAAGCTGACGCACCCCAGCAAGCACATCAGGTGAAGCCTTTTACATTTACATTGATTGAAATTTATCCAAAACTCTTTACATTGCGAAAAGCAGAGCAGGCATTGCTGAGCCATGAAAGAAAGTCTGGTAGGAATCTAGACATGCGCCTTCTCCAGCGCTAGATGCACCCCCTAAGTATTTGCCATAATTGTAAATGTTGGCAGTTAAACGTGACCAGACAATATGGGCTAACCAAGCAGTTGGCTTGATGCCTGGACGCAGGCTGGGCTGGAGCGAGGCTGTGGAGTCTTGGGAGAGCTGCAAGCGGCCGCTGAGGCCTGGTCAGCTTTGCTGGCTGCCAGCGGGGATGCCGCTCTGGATCTGGCCGCCTTTCGAGCTGCCCAGCCCACGGACATCCTGGCCAAGCTTCTCAATGAGGTCCCAAGAAATATAAGGGCTGCAAGAGAAGTGAATTTGAGGCTGATATGGAAATGACTCGGATGACAGAGGTTGAGCGAAAATATGAAAAATTAGGTATGGTAATGAAATAATAGGGTTCCTAATTGGAAAACCAGCTGCTGGAAGTTTTTAAGTATGATTTCAGAGCAGCTTTTCTTTCTGAATATTAAAGAATCGAATAGTATAAAAGAATATAATGAAAACATTGAGGTACAATAGTTGTTGCTCTTTGTAACCAAACAGAATCTGGCTTTTTGGTATCTCGCTCATACAATGGCTGCCATAGGCCGGTTGTTTTATGGGGATTGTGAAAAAAGATCTTTCGCGCCCCACTGCCTTTTGATGGTTACGAGTGAATGATATAATATAATAGTACCATCGGCAAGCCGAAAGTAAGCTCTTTTCTCCCAAAAATATCAATTTCCCCGAGTGTAAAGCCAAGGAAATTGCCCTACTACTAATGGAATCTGCTTGTGGGGCATTTGCATTTTGTTTTCGCGCGCAGTTCCAGGGCTCTTTTCATGTGCGCTCAAACAAAATACACATGACACAGCAGATTCCATTAGTAGTAGGGCAATTTCCTTGGCTTTACACTCGGGGAAATTGATATTTTTGGGAGAAAAGAGCTTACTTTCGGCTTGCCGATGGTACTATTATTTACTCAACTTTAAACATACAAAAATAAAATCATCTCAATTTATTTCTTCTTATTGTTTTTGACCGCGGAGCGGCCCGACGGGGCGCTCCGCGGTCTATAGAGGTTACTCAACTTTTGTCCTCATATATATGTATATATGTATTTCTGGAAATGCTGGCCCCGGGCGAATTCTCAACGGATCTTGACAAACTTTTTTTTTTCCTGAAAGCTAATCTTATTTTAGGAAGATCTGGAGGGGTAGACCCGGTTTTTGAGCAATTGAAACATTACTTTTTTGGGTAGAAATGTTTAAAAGTGAAGTATGCTGAGAAATGGCGAATTCTCAACGGATTTGGACAAACTTTTTTTTTCCTGAAAGCTAATAAAATTTTAGGAAGATCTGGATGGGTGGATTCTGTCTTGGAGCATTTGAAACATTACTTTTTTGGGTAGAAATGTTTAAAAATGAAGTATGCTGAGAAATGGCGAATTCTCAACGGATTTGGACAAACTTTTTTTTTACTTAAAGACAATAAAATTTTAGGAAGATCTGGAGGGGTGGAACCGGTTTCCGAGCATTTGAAACATTACTTTTTTGGGTAGAAAGGTTTAAACATTGCATTATACAGTTTTTGCGCTGTAGCACCTGTAATCTTGAGAATTGCACAGACAACTTGAGTTTTTTTGTTCACAAGTCGTATATAACAATTCCAAATCTGTGCTTACTTTTGAAATTGGTTGAGAAACCACAGACTTGCCCTCTTGAGTGACAAACTTTCATGCATGACAATGGCATCAATAATTAGTAGCAGCTGAACGGCTGATAATTGAACAGACAACTTGAGTTTTTTTTGTTCACAAGTCGTATATAACAATTCCAAATTTGTGCTTACTTTTGAAAATGGTTGAGAAACCACAGACTTGCCCTCTTGAGTGACAAACTTTCACACATGACAATAGCATCAATAATTAATAGCAGCTGAACGGCTGATAATTGAACAGACAACTTGAGTTTTTTTGTTCACAAGTCGTATATAACAATTCCAAATCTGTGCTTACTTTTGAAAATGGTTGAGAAACCACAGACTTGCCTTCTTGAGTGACAAACTTTCATGCATGACAATAGCATCAATAATTTGTAGCAGCTGAACGGCTGATAATTGAACAGAAGACTTTGGTTTTTTGATTCACAAGTCGTATATAACGATTCCAATTCTGTGCTTACTTTTGAAAATGGTTGAGAAACCACATAATTGAGATGCAATGTTCACCCTCACAGCAGAAATTTTCCTGCTACATGTGAAGGTGTAAGCGCTCCGCGGTCACCTATTGCGCTTTGCGCCATATACTTGTTAGTTTATAGTTTATTGCATAAATAAGTAATAAAAACAATTTAGCTAAAAAGAAAGTTTGGAAAGTGCAAAATTGGGGGAATTGGGACAGTGCAAAATTGGAAGAAAAAACTTTAATTTTGGTTTGCCGATGGTACCAGCTATTTCCCCAAATTTGAATAAATAGACAAAAATAACATGATTGCCTGAGTAGGATTCGAACCTGCCTGTTTCACCCGGCTGCCCAACTGCTCAGACCACTACACCACGGGTGCACATAAATTAACCCAATGCACTTAACGTAAGTTTTATGAGTAAACGTGAGGCCCAGGGACCAGTCAGGGGTTGGGGCGGGGGGAGAATTGAATACCTACTCTCGTTCATTAGCAGATGCGAAGCAGCAGGGCAGCAGCAGCAGCAGCAGCAGGGCAGCAGGAGTTCGGACGGCAACTTGTTTTTCGATTTTCACCATGAAATACAAGGTTTTAAGGGCTTTTCACGCGAGTCTAGACTAATTTGTGGATGCTCTTTCCAGTGCAACAAGAATTAAAACGATTGGTGGCTCATGGCGGCAGCTAGAGCCTTATCAAAATTAAGATCTAGCATTGACCCTCGAAAATGACACCTGGGTCGAAAAGAGGGCCTGGGCGCTGACGGTCGCTACGCTCCCTCGCGCCAGGCCAATTGGAGGTATAGCTGGAGAATGTCCCAGGTGTGATGTCCGCACAAGTGCTACCGTATTTGCGCTGGGCAGAGAACCAAGGCCCGGGCTCAGCCAAGTCTGCTACCCGATATCCCCATGTTTCTTAGCAAGCTCAATTTCTTGACGATCGTTTATCAATCAATTGGGCTGGCGCGAGGGAGCAAAGCGAACCGTCAGCGCCCAGCCCCTCTTTTCGACCCAGGTGTACGTTTTCGGGGTTATTGCTAGATCTTAAAATTGATAAGGCTCCTGCTCCTCACAAAAGAATCCAATCGTTCTGATTCTTTTTGCATTGGAAAGAGCATCATCGAATTGTCCAAAACTCGCGAGAAATCGCCCAAAACTTGCAGCAATCATTAGAAAATCACTCAAAACCATTTGTCCGAACTCCTTCTCCTTCTTCTTCTTCTTCTTCTTCTTCTCCTTCTTCTTCTCCGCATCTATTCAATGGACGATAGTAGGTATTCAATCGGCCTGTACTTAAGGCATCAATTGGCAAGGTTCAATGGTAATTCTGTGCAATTAATATGGTCTAAGTCTACAAAGGAAGTTGTGCGGCTGTGTGGTCAAGTGGCTTGTCTATTTGACTCGATTCAGAGATGACCAGGTTCAAACCTTCTTTGATCCTTTTATTTTATTCTTTTTTTATCTTAAAAGTGGAAGAAATATGTGGTACCATCGGCAGACCAAAAATAATACTCCTTGTTCCCAAAAATCGATTGCCCTGAGTTTAAGACAAGAAAAATTCTCAAAAATATGTTAATTTTCCAAGGAATTTGCATAATATTTTTCATTTTCAAATTTTTCCTTTTCGTTATATTTTTCAAATAAGTTTTTTTTATTCACTTTTTGATTTATCTAATAAAATCTTAACTAAATATATAGCCAACAATATCAAATTTGTATTTTTACATTTTATACTATATTAAAAGTGGGAGAAATATCTGGTACCATCGGCAGGCCAAATGTGGGCCTCTTTTCTCCAAAATTTGGAATTGCCTCGAGTAAAAAGTCAAGGAAATACAATTTCTACTAGTGGAATCTGCTGTGTCATCTGCATTTTGTTTTTGGGCGCGCATGGAAAGAGACACTGAACTGCGCGCCAAAAACAAAATGCAACTGACCAAGCAGATTCCACTAGTAGAAATTGTATTTCCTTGACTTTTTACTCGAGGCAATTCCAAATTTTGGAGAAAAGAGGCCCACATTTGGCCTGCCGATGGTACCAGATATACATATATTTCGAAAGCAGCTTTCTGAATTGATGTGGTTTGAAAGGCGTACCTACTAAAAGCGGGTAAGAAATCGCTGAGTTTGCGACTAGTGATGCTGGAAGAACCGGGAATGGCCATTTCCAAGACTTCTCTGCTGGAGCAGCTGGAATTTGAGGCCTCCGATCTTGTACTCCTCATTCAGGTTTCTTCCTAATATACTGCAGTAAAAATTAGATCTTTCCTCGTATTGCTAAGCTAGCTGAAATTTTACCGCATCTAGCTAACTCCATCAAACAAACCAGAACATTGCAACTTGAACTCCACAACCTGAACTAGCTCACTGTCAAATTAAATACTGCACCGCATCATTGCGAGGAAATTCAAGACCAAGTCTTCCTTGTAATAATTAAATTACTGAAATTGTGAATCTCCGCTTCAGTGTTTTTTCTCTCTTAGCTGGTTTCTTTATAATGCTTGTAATAAAGTTAGCTTGGGCATCAAGGTAATGAAATTTATTTTATTCATCTTATCATGAAACTAGCTTGGGCTCTAAGGCGATGAAATTAATTTTTAGACTCTTATCATGAAATTATACTTACAAAATTGTGAATGTCTAAAGAGCTAAGAGAGCCCAGAAAATGTTCACCATTGTTATGTTGCAGTTTTATGGCAGGTTAGAATAAAGCATGAAAAAGTTTAATTGATTAGCAGAAATATTCTGAGTCAAAATTTCCATCATGCAAAAGTAATGTTGGTAGCAAAAACAAAAAACTAGCAAAATATAAAAAAATAATATTTTAAATAATATTTTTCGCTATAATGCATATTTCTTATCAATATTAATAAATGTTTAGTTTTTTAGCTCTATCTGAACAATCGTTCCAATGTAGGTTAAATTTTCTGGGCTCTCTTAGCTCTTTAGACATTCACAATTTTGTAAGTATAATTTCATGATAAGAGTCTAAAAATTAATTTCATCGCCTTAGAGCCCAAGCTAGTTTCATGATAAGATGAATAAAATAAATTTCATTACCTTGATGCCCAAGCTAACTTTATTACAAGCATTATAAAGAAACCAGCTAAGAGAGAAAAAACACTGAAGCGGAGATTCACAATTTCAGTAATTTCATCCAATTTGAACAGCCAAAGGCCAATAAAGAGCCTAATGCCCAATACCATGCATTGATGATGAGCGGCTTGTACACCACAGCCTGGCAGAAGCCCATGAAGACAATGTGTAAGCAAATGGACAACAGATTCGTAATCTACGCCCCCAATTTACCTATATGGTGCTGTTATTGAGGCCAAAAACCATTTAAAATGTCCCAAGACGAAGTTGATGATGAGCTGCTTGTACACCACAGCCTGGCAGAAGCTCATGAAGACAATGTGTAAGCAAATGGACAAAAGATTCGTAATTTATGCCCCAATTTACCTATATGGTGATGTTATTCAGGCCAAAAACCCCTTAAAATGCCCCAAGACGAAGTTGATGATGAGCTGCTTGTACACCATGGCCTGGTAGAAGCCCATGAAGACAATGTGTAAGCAAATGGACAAAAGATTCGTAATCTATGCCCCAATTTACCTATATGGTGTGGTTATTGAGGCCAAAAACCCCCTTAAAATGCCCCAAGACGAAGTTGATGATGAGCTGCTTGTACACCACGGCCTGGTAGAAGCCCATGAAGACAATGTGTAAGCAAATGGACAAAAGATTCGTAATCTATGCCCCAATTTACCTATATGGTGTGGTTATTGAGGCCAAAAACCCCCTTAAAATGCCCCAAGACGAAGTTGATGATGAGCTGCTTGTACACCACGGCCTGGTAGAAGCCCATGAAGACAATGTGTAAGCAAATGGACAAAAGATTCGTAATCTATGCCCCAATTTACCTATATGGTGCTGTTATTGAGGCCAAAAACCCTTTAAAATGCCCCAAGACGAAGTTGATGATGAGCTGCTTGTACACCATGGCCTGGTAGAAGCCCATGAAGACCAGATTTGCACCTATGGTTGTTTACTATCAAATCGTATCTATTTTTCGAGCCGGTTTCATATCTAGACTCAAAATTAACTTAAACCATCGCCACTGGGCAGCATATCATTTTTAGGATCATTACAGTGCACCCTATAAGTCAAAAATGGTCAAAATTTTTTTTTCAAAAATTCAATGTTTTATATACAGGTTTTGTGTAGTTTTTTGCCAGAATACCGAATCTATCCTTGTTTTTTCCCTCCGAGCATCCTAAAAAAAATTATTCAAGATTTTCGATTTTTTTTGTAAGGGTCCCCCCTTACGTTCAATCGATTTTCCAACCTCAATTTCAGCATAAAGGAGGCCGAAAATCAAAATTCTGGAGGCACCATGCCACCCTCCAGGGTCGATATACTATAGTGACGTTGAGACTGGAGCCCCAGATATTGCCAATCCCCATGCCGAGCAGAACGTACGGCGCACGGCGCACGGCGCACGGCGGACGGCGGACGGATAACGGACGGACACTTTTTAAAAAGTTTTTTGGCCATAACTTGCCCAATTCTCAACCAAATTTGGCAAATTTTTTTTAAATTAAAGCTCTGTGTCTGCTGCGTCCATTGAGCCTACTCACAGCTCTTTAACATGCCCAAGGAATTAATGGCATTGATTCATATTTTCAAAAGCCGTAATAGGGTTGGTCCTTGGCTAAGAGGGGACTGTGCTTACGCTCCGCTCGCACAGCCCCAATTTTATTCAATCAATTTGATGATGTGATGAAACTTCTTCAGAATGCAGTCACTTTGGTATTGTTTATATCTGGTACCATCGGCAAGCCAAAAGTGGTTCTCTTTTCTCCATAAATTGAAATTGCCCCGAGTTAAAAGTCAAAGAAATACAATTACTACTAGTGGAATCTGCTGCTTTGACGGTTGCATTTTGTTTTTGAACCAGAACAATTCTATTAATTTTTTAAAAATGCTCTAAATGTACAATTTTCTGCAGCAAATGATGTTTTATTAGTCAAAATTGTCAAAATAACCCTGCCGGGAAAGGTTTTTACTGAATTTATGCATTTTCCGAAAATTTTGTACTGCACTATTCTGTCATTATTCTCCTCTGAAAAGTAAAAGCACTGTACTGTGGATAACCAGAACAATTCTATTACATTTTTAACTTTTCTAAAAGTATAATTTTCTGCAGCAAATGATGTTTTATTAGTCAAAATTGTCAAAATAACCCTTCCGGGAATGGTTTCATCGAATTTGAGAGTTCTGCCGCCTGGTGACCAAGGCGGACTCAGCAGAGGCACAAGAAGGACAAGGCTATGCCTGGAGCCTGGTGGACTGGCAACGGCTGGCCTCCAACCTCAAGGCCCTGCCGCCTCTCGTCTGGCCTAATTTGGTTTCATTTCTTCTCTCTCTCTCGGAAATTGTGTGAATTGTCTTTTGATTTAACGATCCTTCAAAAAAAATTTAAATGATTTTTTCGTCAAAAGAATTGCAGTTTAGTGCTTTTTGTCCATGTTTTGCTGCGCAAGATGTTTGCGGATATTTTGCTGAACACAAAGAGTTTCATGGAGCAGTAGGTCTTTTCGTTGCTTGTCATTTCGTAACGGGTTAATTGAGCATGCGTTTAGTAATAACTTTCCAATATAGATGGTCCCTTACGCATAAAACACTGAACCTAAACAATAGCCCAATTCTGATCTTAAACGCAAGCCTTAGCTAATTGGCCATAAATGCTCTTTAACCGGTTAATGACATGATTTGAGAGATGACGGAGGGTGAGGTGGAGGAGATCCTAGTGGAAGGCCTGCTGAGATCCGGGGATCCGCAAAGCATCGCCTATGCGGACGCTTTTGCCAGCTTCTCTCCTGCTGAGCAAGGTTTTAGCACCTATAGCTTCATCCAATCCCAAAGATGGCAGAGCCTCTCTAGACTTGGAAAAGCTGTCCTACCCAGCCAGCTTTCGCCCCGCCTTGGACGCAGCCAGCAGCTACGTTGCCAGCGCCAGCTCTACCCAAGACAACGAGGTTTCACTGGCTCATTTAATTCTCCTATGGCCAAATTAAGCGCAATAACTGCGGAGACTGAGACTGGTTGACTGAGAGTTGTAATGGAGGATTAATTCTAGAGGAGAGTAGTAGAGAGTATAATTGGCTATAATTTTAAGATCGAGCTTGCCAAGCTCTGCCTGGTCTTGGTGGGGCAGCCGAAGCCGGCTGATGTGAAGCGGCAGTTGGATCTCCTCTCTGCAGCTGCTGGAAAACATCGGCCGGCCCCAGCTCCCTATCCGCCTCGTCCTGGCCGAAGATAAGCTCCACTCGTTAAGATAAGCTCCACTTTCCTTCAGCTCTTGCCCCTTTCGATAAAGTGGCACCGTGGCACTTTGCGTCCAGACATTAGCTGACTACATTTGTTTGCAAATTCACAAATGTGCCTCATCATAGGTGCTTTTTTACGACACTGCCTTAGCAAATAATCGCTAACAGGTTTACCAACAGTTTACGATTACTCAATCACTCCAGGGCTACCGTAGTTACAAAATAACAGACTTCTGACTGGTGAGTAGGCGAAGTGAGTTGTCCAGGGCGTGTATGTGGCAGAGGCGCTGGAGAAGAAGGGCGGGTGGAAGGAGGCGAAGAGGCTGCTTCGTCTGGCGCACCTTCTGCAAGCCTTCTCCCCCAATGAGCAGAAGCGAACGGCCGCCGTCCTTCGCGCCATCGCCCGTCGCGCTCTTGCCGAAGCCGGTTGGCCGATGTTTCACGCCCTCACTAGATCCGCTTCACCTAGGGACATTGATCGTTTTTGCTTGGCAGCCATGCAATGTTGATGAGCAACTTGAACTTTAACTGATTCATCTACTTTGAATGTCAAGGTCACATCTGCTGGTTTATCGAAGAGTTTGTAGCGAATTTTGCTTACGTTTAGTGAGGTGGCGGTGGACAAAAATGAAGTGGGGTGAGACTGGACAGTGGCAACTGAGATAATGGAGCAGTTGATGGAGGCGGAGGCGAGCGAGGCTTGGCAGGAAGCTCTTCAGCTAGTTCAGCAAGCATCCGAGCGTCTTGGACAGCAGCAGCTATCTAAACTTTACACCTTCCTCTTCAAGCACGCACCAGCGAACCAGGTTCCAATCTGTTAGTTCTGCGCGATGCAAAAATAAATAAATTGATGAAAAATAACAAAAACAATTTGCGAGGAAACGAAAGAAAAATGCGATTCATGATTCTGAATGTAGAAGTCCGAATTTTGATATGGCCTTTGCATTTGGGTAGTTAGTTTTGAAAAGGCCTTCGAGGTCAAAGTTTTTATAAAAATTGGGTAATCTTGAGAAGGGAGATTCTTAATTGCGGATGAATTTCTATTGAGCAGTTGCATAGACTCGTCAATGCAATCCATGACGCTCCCGGACTTTTCCAAAAATAGCACTGTTTTTGAGGGCAATTTTTCGTTTTCTGCCAGTATGTTGAGGCCGAGACATTGGAAAATTGCAAGTAGACGATACTCCTGGTAGGAGACGCAAGTAGACGATACTCCAGGTAGGCATGCGCCCGATTAACTAGACTGATTGTCTCAATGTACCTGTGGCTTTACCTGTGGCATTACTGATTTTTTTCTTTTCTTTTCTTTTTCTTTTCAACCGTAAAAACGGTAGGTAACTGTGACACGAACAAGGTGCACAGAATTTAGGGGGAAATCAGCAACAGAGGATCATTGCTGGCTAGGTGGAGTTGCTGGGGTCGGCGTCTAGGATGGCCCATATGGCGCCCAGGAAGGCCTCGCGCCCGCCCTTCGCTTCCTTGGTCGACAGGCCCCTCCACCATCCTGCCACCCTCCCCGCCCAGTGATCCCGCCCCTCCACCCTGCCTCTCACGGCTGGGCAGAAGTGGTGGCTTCCTCGTAGGTGTTAGTGGATGAACGGGAAAAAGATGGGAAGGCCATGCCAGGATTCTTGTTCAGTGGGAGAGGGGGCCTCAGGAGGGTGCGAGTGGAGGATGCAGGTTCGGAAGCAACTGTGGATTAGTAGCAGGTCGGCTATGATGCGTCTCCTTTTTAGTGAGTCCATTTTGGGGGGGGGGGATATTTACGTGGGGGGATACTTCACAGGGGGGGGGGTAAAACGTTGGGGGGGGGGGGTAGAACAATTGGGGGGGGATTCTGTCATCAGCCGTAAAGTCGATGTAGGCGGCAACGGGAGGGAGCAAAGGGAGCTCTTTTATCTGTGACGCATGACGTTTTGCCTCCTCCAGGCATTCTTCTGCCCCCTCCTTGCTCAGTCTTTTTTTGCCCGTTTCAAATCAAAATCTACTCAGCATCGTAAATTTGCTTGACCCAATATGGTATAATTACCATCAGCAGGAATGCTTTACGATCGGTGCGGTAGCCGCGTATGGAGTACCAAAGGATGAGCTGATAAAAGGCAACAGCCAGCAAGGAGCATACCAGAAAGGCCACCATTCATCGCTGCCAATTTATCCTACATTTCCTTCATCTTCGAAAATTTATCGAAATAACAACCCAGGGTTCTGTTTTTTCGAACCCTTAATGGCAAAGTGGCCGTTGAAGAATGTTTAGACATCTGCCCAGAGGCCCTGTCCTGTGTAGGCCCAGAGGCTGTGCTTTCCGGTGCTGGCTATGCCCAGCAGCACTAGACAGCAGCCGATACCTACGCTAACTATCCCTATTGGCATGTAGTTTTTTGCGCGGCCGAAGGCCGCCTGCCGCGGAGGGCAGGGCAGTCAGAGCTCCGTAGGCCGGAGGGCATGGGTGCGGAGGCCACGGAGCGTAGCCTAGCATGCGAAGCATGCTAGGCGAAGCGTAGGGGCCGTAGCACCCCTGCCCGGAGGCCGGAGGAGCTCTGGCGCCCTGCCCGAAGCGGCGGGCGGCCAAGGCCAGCTTAAGCAGTTACCCCATTTTTTGTCCAAATTCCGCATATATATATATATATATATATATATATATATATATCCAGAATCTGAAAGCTAGGCCTTGTCTGTCCACCAGACATTCGGCGCAGGCCCAGGACAGTAGCTGCAGGGAAAGTAAAGACATTTTTGGGTAAATCGAGGGCGTAGAATGCGATTTCGAAATAATCTGCAAGGATCTGAGCACGGGAATGTGCTCAAAACATCAAAAATGCGAGTTTTTTCAATGTTTTACATCTGCGCAGTTTTGTGCAGCTACCCCATTGGGCGATATTGCACTCAATAAAGAAGTTCTCATGCAGGTGGCCTTATTGCCGCCCCAATTTGGCAACCTAACCCCACTCGGGTGGGGTGCCTAATCTTTGAAGTCCCTTGAGGACAGCCAGGTGTTTGCTGTTGCAATCATTTGGTGTGGCTGTAACTAGGTGGGGTGGGTTTTCAAAAGAGTCAAAAGACCAAAAAAGAGGCTGATGCATGAAAAAAGCTGAGCACCCGTGTAGCGGGACCCATGCAGCCCAAATTCTAAATTGGCTTTAAAGTTTGTTTGACCCGAAAAATGGATATTTTTCTTATTTTTGTTTAACCCAGATATTTATTTGACCCGAAAAATGGAATTTTTTTATCATTCATTTGGTGTGGCTTTTAAATTTTGGCTGCTGGGTGGGAGTTGCAAAAACAGTTGGTAGACCAAAAAAAGGCTACTGCATGAAAAAAGCTGAGCTCCCCTGTTGTGAGACACATGCAGCCTAAACCAAAAGGTATCGCCATCATGCACTTATCTAAGTCCCTTTAGCCAAGATCTCCTTGGTGTTTGCATTAAATAAATCCATTGAATGAAGTGGAATTGAAGAAAGTAAAATAAAGTGTCAAATAATGGTATAGCTCAAAATATACTAATACTTTGACATTGAATTAAAGTGTAAATTAAAGAATCATTAAAAAGTGCAAAAAATATCAATATACAGCAAGGGCATAAAACCAAAAATAGATAAAATTAAAATGCTTCGCAAGAAACGAAAGAGTTAATGCAATAGAAAATTGCAACAAAAGATAGTTAGAATATATGAATCAAAGGGAAAGGAAAATAATAAAAGTGAAAACTAAACAAACATTTGAACAATTTCTCAGTTGCAAATTTGAATTCCCTTTGAAATAAATTTGAATAAAAAGAAAAACTAATTATCTCAACAAAGAGCAAACATCACACAAACTTTGATCTAACTTATAGTTGAAATAAAAATAAAAGATATTAAATTTAGAACAATTAATAACAGACATGAAATAAAATATCATAGAAGATTATTAAGAAAGAATACAAGTTCAGAATAAATAATATTCAGGGTAACGTGAAAATATTAATTTGCAAAAAGAAGAATTAAGCAACGGAAATTTAGCATGATAAAAATTTATGATGTGCGCCGCAGGCCTCTCCCAACCTAGTCCATAATATAAAAGCTGAGACGTGTCTGTAGCGTGACCACCTCGCGCAGTCCGAATTCAAGCTGCATCTTGGAAGTTAGGAGCTTTCTGGGTAAAACGTGGCCGGGGAACACGATGGCGTTGGAACCAGCTTGATCCAATCACGGGAATGTGCCTAAAACCTCAAAAATGTTAGCTTTTTCAATGTTTTGCTTCTGCACAGTTTTGTGCAGGTATCCAATCTGGCAATATTTCACTCATTAAAGAAATTTCCTAACTGCTTGACTAACCAGTGTCCATCTCGGGCTGCCTTACCTATCTTGGGTTAGGTGCCTACTTTTTGAAGTCCCTCGAGGACAGCCAGGTGTTTGCTGTTGCATTCATTTGGTGTGGCTGTAATTTGGCCACTGGGTGTGAGTTCCAAAAAGAGTCGGTAGACCACAAAAGAGGCTAATGCATGAAAAAAGCTGAGCACCCATATAGTGGGACCCATGCATCCCAAATTCCGAATTTATTTTGAATTTTTTGACATTTTATTTGCTCAATGGCGTTGAAACTTGAAATTGTTTGTTAAAATTAATTGAGAAGTTTTTGAGCATTTGAATTGACTGATTTTCCGAAAAACTACAACTAAGAATTTTATGAAAAGCAATAAATACAAGAAGTAATTTAACTAAAACTTACTCTATAGAATTATCAGAAATGATGGTGTGCGCCGCAGGCCTCTCCCAACCTAGTCCATAATATAAAAGCTGAGACGTGTCTGTAGCGTGACCACCTCGCGCAGTCCGAATTCAAGCTGCATCTTGGAAGTTAGGAGCTTTCTGGGTAAAACGTGGCCGGGGAACACGATGGCGTTGGAACCAGCTTGATCCAATCACGGGAATGTGCCTAAAACCTCAAAAATGTTAGCTTTTTCAATGTTTTGCTTCTGCACAGTTTTGTGCAGGTATCCAATCTGGCAATATTTCACTCATTAAAGAAATTTCCTAACTGCTTGACTAACCAGTGTCCATCTCGGGCTGCCTTACCTATCTTGGGTTAGGTGCCTACTTTTTGAAGTCCCTCGAGGACAGCCAGGTGTTTGCTGTTGCATTCATTTGGTGTGGCTGTAATTTGGCCACTGGGTGTGAGTTCCAAAAAGAGTCGGTAGACCACAAAAGAGGCTAATGCATGAAAAAAGCTGAGCACCCATATAGTGGGACCCATGCATCCCAAATTCCGAATTTATTTTGAATTTTTTGACATTTTATTTGCTCAATGGCGTTGAAACTTGAAATTGTTTGTTAAAATTAATTGAGAAGTTTTTGAGCATTTGAATTGACTGATTTTCCGAAAAACTACAACTAAGAATTTTATGAAAAGCAATAAATACAAGAAGTAATTTAACTAAAACTTACTCTATAGAATTATCAGAAATGATGGTGTGCGCCGCAGGCCTCTCCCAACCTAGTCCATATATATAATAGAGGAGCCTGTCTTGTCCATAAGCATTTCGCGCGCCATGAGGGAAGCTTCTGGTGAGGAGGTAAAAGTGTTTTTGGGTAAATCAGGGTCAGGGAACACGATTCTGAGTTAATCAGCTTGCGCCGATCATGAGAACATGCTTAAAACGTCAAAAAAGTGAGTTTTTTCAATGTTTTGCAACTGCGCAGTTTTGGAAGCTACCCAATCAGGCCGAATTTCAGCCATTAAAGATAAATATTCCCAAACAAATAAGCCTCGAACCTCTTTGGCAACCTAACCTCACTCGGGTTGGGTGCCTAATCTTTGAAGTCCCTTGAGGACAGCCAGGTGTTTACTACACTTGGTGTGGCTGTAATTTGGCCACTGGGTGGGGTGGGTTATCAAAAGAGTCAAAAGACTAAAAAGAGGTATATGCATGAAAAAAGCTGAGCACCCGTGTAGCGGGACCCATGCAGCCCATTACTCAAAATTAAAAAGAGGTATATGCATGAAAAAAGCTGAGCACCCGTGTAGCGGGACTCATGCAGCCCATTACTCAAAATTAAAAAGAGGAATATGCATGAAAAAAGCTGAGCACCCGTGTAGCGGGACCCAAAAGCATCCAAAAGTCCATTGCTGCCTTCTTCCACATTAATTCCCAAACGCTTGCTTCAATGTTCCAAATAAACTATCAAACCATTGTCTTTGTACTCCACAAAACTACGCAAAACCTTCTTCAATACACTTACAATTGCCTCAATGTACCCATTCCAAACCACAAACCCCCACCGTCATACACAAAAAAATGCCCAACCCAGTTGCCTACTCCCACCCAGTGTTGGGTACATGAAAAAAACGCGATTTTTTGTTTTTCTCATTGGTCAGTTTTTTGCTTCCATTTCCATGCATACATTTTTCCAAATCGCTGTGTTTATATTTACAAGTTGCATTTACTCATGCCATCAATTTTTCTATGTAAACTTATCCAACTATCCCCCCAATGTTAGTGGATATTCAAGTAAGCAAATTAGGGCGGTGGATGCTGGATGCTTTTATACAGGCCCATTTAGGCTCACCCAATTACCCCCCCCCCCCAAAGTTAAAGATACTTTAAACTTATTGAAACACATCAATACTATTTTTTTAGAGTTCAACTGTCCCCCCTAAAAAATCCAACTATGCCCCACAAATGAAAACTTATCCAACGATCCCCCCAATGTTAGTGGATATTCAAGTAAGCAAATTAGGGCGGTGGATGCTGGATGCTTTTACAGGCCCATTTAGGCTCACTCAATTATCACCCCCCAAAGTTAAAGATACTTTAAACATAATGAAACACATCAATACTATTTTTTTAGTTCAACTGCCCCCCCCCCTAAAAGATCCAACTATCCCCTACAAATGAAAACTTATCCAACTATCCCCCCAATGTTAGTGGATATTTAATTAAACAAATTAGGGCGGTGGATGCTGGATGCTTTTACAGGCCCATTTAGGCTCACCCAATTATCCCCCCCCCCCCAATTTACAGATACTTTAAACTTATTGAAACACATCAACACTATTTTTTTAGAGTTCATCTGTCCCCCCTAAAAGATCCAACTATCCTCCACAAATGAAAACTTATCCAACTATCCCCCCAATGTTAGTGGATATTTAAGTAAGCAAATTAGGGCGGTGGATGCTGGATGCTTTTACAGGCCCATTTAGGCTCACCCAATTATCCCCCCCCCCCAAAGTTAAATATGCTTTAAACTTATTGAAACACATCAATACTATTTTTTTAGAGTTCAACTGTCCCCCCTAAAAGATCCAACTATCCCCCACAAATGAAATCTTATCCAACTAACCCCCCAATGTTAGTGGATATTCAAGTAAGCAAATTAGGGCGGTGGATGCTGGATTCTTTTACAGGCCCATTTAGGCTCACCCAATTATCCCCCCCCCCCAAATTTACAGATACTTTAAACTTATTGAAACACATCAATACTATTTTTGGTATGAGCATTTCATGCCAAATATTGACTAAAAATTTTTGCAAATATAGCAAAAGTAAAATTTACACCAATGCTTTGTTATTTTTACTTTTTTTCTATTTATGTATTTTCTCCATAGAGTCGCCGTAGGCGACGGCGAAGCTCAACCTAGCAATGAAAACAGTTATTTGCTCTGTCTTAGAATACTTTCCTTTCATATTTTACTAAAAATTTTAAGAAAAAATTTTCGAATATTTTTTGGGGTAAAAAAACGGAAATTATTTTAGATCAGTTTTGGGGCGTACATTTCAAAAATCGGGATCTCACATGCTTAAAAAACCTCCAAAAATAGGCAATAATGAAAATAGGGCAAAAACCTCCAAAAATAGCAAAAAATGGCAATTTTAGTCAGTTTTCGGGCTGCGCGGAACACAGCGGATCGAATTTGCTACTTTTTTCTGGCTAAATATTTTGCTCTTAGCTATATGCAGCTGCTGTTAATGGGAGAAAAGGGGAGAAGACGCCCCCGATTTTTGGTGAATTTTGTTGGCCTTTTCCCTATGCTACAACGTGTAAAAATTTGTGAATTTTTTTCTGAAAATTTTTCATTAAAAATGAAAAACGGCTTAAGGGCGCAAGCTTATACTGATAGTCCCTAACCCCATAAAAAAATTGGAACAATCTGAGGGGGGTCGCATTCTCTTGATTCTCCCTTTAATGCAGCAAATCTAATTAGTTTCGAGTCCAACTGTACCCCCTCAAAAAAAGTTATCCAAATATCCCCAAATGAAAACTTATCCAATTATTCCTAAACGAAAACATATCTTATTGCCCCCCCCCCCCTCCTGAATGAAATATTATCCAACTATAAGAAAAGTAGGGCGGTGGATGCAGGATGCTTTTGCAGGAATATTTAGGCTCACCCAATCCTCCCATGTTTCAGTGGATATTCAAATAAGCAAAATAGGGCGGTGGATGCCGGATGCTTTTATAAGCCTATTTAGGGTCACCCATCCTTCCATGTTTCAGTTGATATTCAAGTAAGAAAAGTAGGGCGGTCGATGCAGGATGCTTTAACAGGCATATTTAGGCTCACCCGATCCTCCCATGTTTCATTGGATATTCAAGTAATCAAAGTAGGGCGGTGGATGCAGGATGCTTTTACAGGCATATTTAGGCTCACCCAATTCTCCCATGTTTCAGTGGATATTCAAGTAAATAAAGTAGGGCGGTGGATGGTGGATGCTTTTATGGGCCTATTTAGGCTCACCCAATCCACCCATGTTTCATTGGATATTCAAGGAAGCAAAGTAGGGCGGTGGATGCAGGATGCTTTTGCAGGCATATTTAGGCTCACCTAATCCTCCCATGTTTCATTGGATATTCAAAGAAGCAAAGTAGGGTGGTGGATGCCGGATGCTTTTACAGGCCTATTTAGGCTCACCCAATCCTCCCATGTATCATTGGATATTCAAGGAAGCAAAGTAGGGCGGTGGATGCTGGATGCTTTTACAGGCCTATTTAGGCTCACCCAATCCTCCCATGTATCATTGGATATTCAAGGAAGCAAAGTAGGGCGGTGGATGCAGGATGCTTTTGCAGGCATATTTAGGCTCACCTAATCCTCCCATGTTTCATTGGATATTCAAAGAAGCAAAGTAGGGTGGTGGATGCCGGATGCTTTTACAGGCCTATTTAGGCTCACCCAATCCTCCCATGTATCACTGGATATTCAAGGAAGCAAAGTAGGGCGGTGGATGCCGGATGCTTTTACAGGCCTATTTAGCCCATAAAATATTTGAGTGCAATTTTTGTAGCTGGTTCCATTTAGTCGCCATAGGCGACGGCGAAGCTCAACCTAGTCCATAATATAAAAGCTGAGCCTTGTCCGTGACGTCCGCAGACGGCGCAGGCCCAATTCACCAGCTGCAGCGGAAGTGAGCATGGTTTTGGGTAAATCGGGGTCGCGGAACACGATTCTGGCCTGACCAGCTTGCTCCGATCATGGGAAAGTGCTTAAAACATCAAAAATCTGACTTTTATCAATGTTTTGCCTCTGCGCAGATTTGTGCTCTTATCCAATCTGGTGATTTTGCACTCATTAAACATTAATTTCCATACTGCTTAGCAAACCAGCATTCGTGCAGAGAGCCATACCACTTTAGACTGTGGTTCTTTATTTTTTATGTCCCTCGACGACAGCCAGGTGATTACTGCTGCATTCATTTATTGCGGCTGTAAATTGTCACCTGGTTGGGGTTCTTTCCTAATGCATAAAGAGATGAGCACCCATATAGCGGGAACATTATTCATAACGATCTTCAAACAAATATTGCAACTGCCAATATAAGCCAGCAAAAAATAGAAGCAAGCAAAACCAGAAATAAAAAAAACAAAGCTAATGAATGCAGAAAAACGGAAATACCACTGATAGTTTCTATATATGTATAAATAAGATTAATGAATAAAAAAATCGCTAAGACAAATTGCCCAAAAATGATGTCTGCAACATAATAAATATAATTAAGGTTGATGCAAGATGCTATTTTGCAAATACAAGCATTAAAAACACAGAGGTCCCAAACGAAAATTAACAAGTATATGGCGCAAAGCGCAATAGGTGACCGCGGAGCACTTAGTTCTGTGGTTTCTCCACCATTTTCAAAAGTAAGCACAGATTTGGAATTGCTATATACGACTTGTGAACAAAAAAACTCAAGTGTTCTGTTCAATTATCAGCCGTTCAGCTGCTACTAATTATTGATGCTATTGTCATGCGCGAAAGTTTGTCACTCAAGAGGGAAAGTCTGTGGTTTCTCAACCATTTTCAAAAGTAAGCACAGATTTGGAATTGCTATATACGACTAGTGAACAAAAAAACTCAAGTGTTCTGTTCAATTATCAGCCGTTCAGCTGCTACTAATTATTGATGCTTTTGTTATGAGCAAAAGTTTGTCACTCAAGAGGAAAAGTCTGTGGTTTCTCAACCATTTTCAAAAGTAAGCACAGATTTGGAATCGTTATATACGACTTGTGGACAAAAAACTCAAGTGTTCTGTTCAATTATCAGCCGTTCAACTGCTACTAATTATTGATGCTATTGTCATGCACAAAAGTTTGTCACTCAAGAGGGAAAGTCTGTGGTTTCTCAACCATTTTCAAAAGTAAGCACAGATTTGGAATTGCTATATACGACTTGTGAACAAAAAAACTCAAGTGTTCTGTTCAATTATCAGCCGTTCAGCTGCTACTAATTATTGATGCTATTGTCATGCGCGAAAGTTTGTCACTCAAGAGGGAAAGTCTGTGGTTTCTCAACCATTTTCAAAAGTAAGCACAGATTTGGAATTGCTATATACGACTAGTGAACAAAAAAACTCAAGTGTTCTGTTCAATTATCAGCCGTTCAGCTGCTACTAATTATTGATGCTTTTGTTATGCGCAAAAGTTTGTCACTCAAGAGGAAAAGTCTGTGGTTTCTCAACCATTTTCAAAAGTAAGCACAGATTTGGAATCGTTATATACGACTTGTGAACAAAAAAACTCAAGTTGTCGGTGCAATTCTCAAGATTACAGTAGCTACATCGCAAAAACTGTATATTGCAATGTTAAAACCTTTTTACCCAAAAAAGTAAGGTTTCAAATGCTCGGAAACCGGGTCTACCCCTCCAGATCTTCCTAAAATTGCATTACCTTTCAGGAAAAAAAAAGTTTGTCCCAATCCGTTGAGAATTCGCCCGTTCCCAGCATGTCCAGGAACATATACACACATATATATATATATATATATATATGAGGACAAAAGTTGAGTAACCTCTATAGACCGCGGAGCGGCCCTTCGGGCCGCTCCGCGGTCAAAAATAAACCAAATAATAAAATAATTAAAGACATTTTTAATAAGTAAATTCAGCATATCAATTAACAAAAAAATACAAAAATCAATAAGCAAAATTTATGATGTGCGCCGCAGGCCTCTCCCAACCTAGTCCATATTATAAAAGCTGAGACGTGTCCGTAGCGTAAACATGCGGCGCAGTCCGAATTCAAGCTGTATTGTGGATATTAGGAGCTTTCTGGGTAAAACAAGGCCGGGGAACACGATGGCGTTATACCCAGCTTGATCCGAGCATGGGAATGTGCTTAAATCATCAAAAATGTTACTTTTATCAATGTTTTCCTTCTGCGCAGTTTTGGAAAGCTACCCAATCTGGCGATATTGCACTCATCAAACATAAATAATCCCAAACAAGCAAGCCTTGAACCTCATGGGCAACCTAACCACAATCGGTGCCTAATCTTTGAAGTCCCTCGAGGACAGCTGGGTGTTTGCTGTTGCATTCACTTGGTGTGGCTGTAATTTGGCCACTGGGTGGGGTGTGGTTATCAAAAGAGTCAATCGACCAAAACAAGAGGCTGATGCATGAGAAAAGCTGAGCACCCGTGTAGCGGGACCCATGCAGCCCAAAATAAATTTGAACAATGGAAAAACCAATTAGCTCAACTCCTACTAACTTCAAATCAGAATTAAAATTTTGATGATTAAATTTAGAAAAACTAATAAGTTTAAAAACATTTATAAATTTAAAAGATGAAATAAAAAGGCATAGAAGATGTATGAGAAAGAATGCAAGTTTAGAAAAAATAATATTCAGGGTAACGTGAAAATAATACTGTAAAAAAAGAAGAATCAAGGATCAGCAAAAATTACCATGATAAAAATTCAAAAAGATAAACAAGATAACAAAAGAGAACCAAAAAATGCAATATGACAATTTAAGGTGAATTTGAAATATAAATCAACAAAATATTCACTTATCAAATAACGAAAGTCATGATAAGCGCCGCAGGCCTCTCCCAACCTAGTCCATATTATAAAAGCTGAGACGTGTCCGTAGCGTAAACATGCGGCGCAGTCCGAATTCAAGCTGTATTGTGGATATTAGGAGCTTTCTGGGTAAAACAAGGCCGGGGAACACGATGGCGTTATACCCAGCTTGATCCGAGCATGGGAATGTGCTTAAATCATCAAAAATGTTACTTTTATCAATGTTTTCCTTCTGCGCAGTTTTGGAAAGCTACCCAATCTGGCGATATTGCACTCATCAAACATAAATAATCCCAAACAAGCAAGCCTTGAACCTCATGGGCAACCTAACCACAATCGGTGCCTAATCTTTGAAGTCCCTCGAGGACAGCTGGGTGTTTGCTGTTGCATTCACTTGGTGTGGCTGTAATTTGGCCACTGGGTGGGGTGTGGTTATCAAAAGAGTCAATCGACCAAAACAAGAGGCTGATGCATGAGAAAAGCTGAGCACCCGTGTAGCGGGACCCATGTAGCCCAAAATAAATTTGAACAATGGAAAAACCAATTAGCTCAACTCCTACTAACTTCAAATCAGAATTAAAATTTTGATGATTAAATTTAGAAAAACTAATAAGTTTAAAAACATTTATAAATTTAAAAGATGAAATAAAAAGGCATAGAAGATGTATGAGAAAGAATGCAAGTTTAGAAAAAATAATATTCAGGGTAACGTGAAAATAATACTGTAAAAAAAGAAGAATCAAGGATCAGCAAAAATTACCATGATAAAAATTCAAAAAGATAAACAAGATAACAAAAGAGAACCAAAAAATGCAATATGACAATTTAAGGTGAATTTGAAATATAAATCAACAAAATATTCACTTATCAAATAACGAAAGTCATGATAAGCGCCGCAGGCCTCTCCCAACCTAGTCCATATATATAATAGAGGAGCCTGTCCTGTGAGTAAGCATGGGGCGCGCCATGGGGGAAGCTTCCTGTGAGGAGGTGACAGTGTTTTTGGGTAATCACAATTTTGCTTTAGTTTGTTTTTTAGGGTATTCCAGGTGGTTGCCTATTATTGCGCGGCCAGTA
The DNA here is from genome assembly GCA_030248095.1 of Ptycholaimellus sp. GST1_10. Lineage (NCBI taxonomy): Eukaryota > Metazoa > Nematoda > Chromadorea > Chromadorida > Chromadoridae > Ptycholaimellus > Ptycholaimellus sp. GST1_10. Next base: position 69,102 of record JASANA010006636.1, read on the forward strand.
TTTATCTTTTTATATAATGAAAAGCTATGGAATATTGGTTTATGAATCCCTAATCAAGAAAATAATTTCTAGCTGATCAAGTAATTTTAAATCTGGATCCCGATTCTTGTCTTCTTTTCTTCTTCCATTCTTGGACAGAGCTTGGTCAAATTTTCGATTTTTGCGTTAACTAGTTTAAATTTGTTGTTTTTTGGCATGGGTATGTTCTTTCTATATCAGGGGTTGCAGTCGAGGCAGACCCATTTGATGGATTCATGATTTTTTCTTTGGCTTCTGGTATCAGCCGAGTAACCTAGTTTCGCCAATAAACCAAGACTAGGTGTCACCAGTGTGGCTCATCAGTTGGTCCTGGTGTTTGTTTTGATTTTTAACGTCCTATCTATGTATATCCCCATTTCCATTGGCTTTTTATATTATTTTTATCTTGATCAGATTCTAGATCGGAGCCTGTGTGCTTGTACACAGGGCTAGTAATTTTTGATTTTTTCCTCTGATTAGCTTATCCGTGACCTTTGGGTAATATTTTATCAATTTTTTGGCGGTTTTCTCCATATCTTTCCCTTGAAAACCTCTATTTTTGAAGGTTTCTAGTAAAATTTTCAAATCTATTTCGAAGTCCTCCCAAATTCTGCTTGAATTGATAGTTCGAAGAATTTGGGAGAACAGTACATTCGTTCCAATGGTTGATGGCTGATTGCTATCCCTGAATGGGAGGCACAGCACTGTGAACGGGAAAGATCGTCTCTTATCGTATAATTTGACTCTATTTTCTGTCGTGTGTATATCTAGGTCAAGGAAATGTACCCAGCCTTTGTCCTCCCCTTCGAAGTTAAGGGGCAACGATGCCGGGTAGATTTCCTTGTAGCATTCCTTGAGTGCATCTGTTCCTATTGATAGGATGTCATCTACGTAGCGGCATGTGTATTTCAGTCTCTTTGCTTGTGCAATATTCGTTCTGTTTGAGAGGTAGTCATATTCTAACTTACTGAGAACCAGGTCAGCTATTATTGGGCTGCAACTAGCTCCCATGGCAATGCCCTTTGTTTGCCTAAATACCATCCCGCTGAACTGTATGTAGGTATTATCCGTCAGGAAGTTAATGAGGCTTTTTGCTTGCTCCAGAGTCCAGCTTTTATTGCTTAGTTGTAGGTTGTTGTGTAGGTAGCAGCTCCCTTCTATGTGCACCAGTTTGAATTTTCTGGCGGTGATGTCTATGATTGACCCCAGCATTTCTTTGATGAGGTCATGTTCCAGAGCTGTAAACAGTGTACTGAAGTCGGCCGTGAACATTTTGCCATTTCTGTCCCCTACTTTGTTTAGTAGTGTTCTTGCTTGTGCGGAGTTTTTGATACTCCATGTCAAATTCAATCCTCTGCTTTCCCCCACTTTGTTTGTGTACTTCTGCCAGTATGTTTTTATCGATTGTAGTATTTTCGTTAGCAGCTCCTCCATTTTTTTGGTTGAAGACCTGGACGCTCCTGCTATGAATCTTGATTTAACTGGATTTTTATGATATTTTGGGCTATGCCAGAGTACCGGAAGTATTTTGTCTCTAGGAAGTATTTCTGTCTGTTCTTTTCTTTTGAAGGTCCCAAAGGTGGATGTGTGTCTGTCTTCGTGTCTTCCGGTGATTGTTTCTATGGCCTCTATTGCCGGTATGTATGTGTCGTTCCCAATCGCTCTCAAGCTTCCTGTTGTATCTAGTTCTACCCCTAGTTCTGTGCATAATCTTTGCACGTAGTATTTTCTGCAAATTGCTGCGAAGTTTGTAGATGCCTTGTCAACTGGTGTGATCACGTAATTTTTTGTTGCTCTTTTAATATTCTTTATAGCCGTGGTTGTTCGTTTGCAATATTTTGCATATTTCGAGTGAGCCTTTATCTCCTTAGGTGTCAGTTCTCTGTTTCCTTCTTTCCCAATGTAATTGTGAATTTTTGTATATACCTCTGTTTGTTGTCTTGCCGACATTTCTCCTCTTTTTCCTTTTGCTAGAATCCAGCATTGTAAGGATTCTAACGCTAGTTTCAATGCATTTTCCGCTTCTGGGTATATATGTGGTCGAAATTTTGTTCCTTTGTTGATCATTGGTTTTTCTAGGCCTAAGAACGTGAAATCCCCAGTGTTTATATGTCCGTAGTGTTTGTATTTTTCTTTGTACTTGTCACATTCGCATCCTTGTTTTATTATTTCAATGCTTTCTTCCTGAGTTAGTTCTCTTAGGAATTTGCTGTAGTTTAGTAGTTCGCTGCCTAGCGTTGTGGTGGGTTTTGTGTAAAAGGTGAATATTTGTTTTTTCTTAGCTGAGGTGATGGGTCTATCCGGTATTCCTCTATTCGAAAGTTTCAGTTTTCTTAGTATTGTCTTTGGGTGGATTTTATCACTGTATGTATTTGAGTGGATGAAAGGGATTCGCACCTCTATTTTCATGCAGATATCTTCTTCCGATGTCCTTGGTTTTTCTTTCATGTCTCTGGCTCGTTTGTAGGAGGCTATTAGTTGATAAATTCTGTAGCCGTAGTTGGGAATGTCCTTCTCTATTGTTTCTAGTAATATTCTTGTTTCTTTGGATTTAAGCCTTTGTAGGAAGTTGAATGTTTTTATTCCGTCATGCTGGTTGATTTTTAGTGCCGCTTGGAGTCCCTTCTTATGTTTATATGCTCTTTCTATGTCGTTTTCATTAGTTTGCCAGTGTAATTTGCCATTTTCGTTTTTTCAGATCTCGTTTTTCTTTGGTTTTTCCTTGTGAAATGGGTTTATTGTTCTCGTGAGTACCCTGTGTAGGGTAACGGTGAACCATGGAGGTTTTCTTCTCTCGTAAGGGTTTGTTTCTGTTGTTATGCTCCCGAACCCCTGGATGTTTGTGTTCAATCCCCACGGATATGCTGTATTCAATGCCAATATATATGCTGCTTCTAATTCTTCTAGCGGTGGATCCTCGTCTGTTCGTGTATGTAGAATACTCAATTGTGGTACTAGTCTTGTCCCATGAGCATTGTTTAGATGCTCATAAAGGTGTGTATATTCTTCGTCTTTAAGTAAACTTCTTCTATGTTGTCCCATTCTGGTGTTGATTTGTTGTTTTGTCAATCCCACATATTTTGCTGTACATTCTGGGTAGGTGCATTCGAGTAGGTAAATTAAATCCCTGCTTTTGCATGTGATGTTCCGTTTAATGGTATGTCCGATTCTCTTTGTCGAATAGGTGGTGCTGCTTGAGTGTTGTGAGTCTAGTCTCCACCAACTGCATGTGAGGCATTTGCCGCATGGTGTTATTGATTTCGATTTGTCTTGATGCTCCAGAATTTTTCCTTCCTTTGTATGTGTTATTCTTGCTTTTTCTAATTTTGCCCAGTTTTGGGAACGAACCGGAGAATTTCCGTATTTTCTCCGTTTGCATTCGTTTTCTGCCATTTGTTCTAAGGCAGCCCTTTTTCTTGTGCGTATAGGGCTTCTGAGGGTGTGTGTGGGGTACCGCCCTTTTAGTACCTCCTCCCTGGGGGCGCCGCAGACCTTTGACGGTACTGTACAGGACAGTCCTCTCTGGCCGCGGCAAGAACGTGGTTCTGTATTTGTACTTTTCATTAGTGGTTTTTTCCGCTTTTTTGTCTAATTTTGGGTTTCTTATGAATGGCAAAAATTCAGACAAAAAACATTCATAAGTACGGGTTGCTGTAGTTTTTTAGTTGAAAAAACTACTTCGCTCGATCATTCATAAATGGCCAGTGACGGAATTGGCGAGTGATTGAAGACCGAGCAATGATCACTTATAGATCCTGTTGTACCGAGTTTTATTACCAAAAAATGATTTTTCCCGCTAACTCGGTGACCCAATTGTTAATTGTTTGATTAGTGTAGTACAACAGTGTAGAGTTATGTTTCTATGATCTGCGCAGTCGGAGCAGGACTTGCGCGTGGAATAGTAGTATGTTGGGCGATGATTTCAAGGCTAGACCTCTTATGTCTGAGTGTACGACTCATTCTGTCTGATTTCTTGCTGCGGATACGTTTTGCCTAGAAGGGGAGGAATGGTGCTAAGTATGGGAGGTGAAGAGAAGAAGGGTAAGAAAGGGGGTGGGAAGTCTGTGGCTGCTTCGAAGAGCGAAAGCAAGGCGAGTCTCTCGGAGAATCCGCCTACTCCCAACCCCTACCCGCCTCGCAGCCTGGAGGACTGCCCTCGCCTAGCTTCAAGCTTCATCGATGCTATGATGCAGGACCAGACCGACTACTTCTACAACTCTGGTTAGTTTTATCAGGGGTGCAGTAAGAGACTGGTTTGAGGTTAGATGGTTGTTGAAGGCAAGCCCGAGCCGCTGAACCCGACCATCTACACCCTTCCGGGCTCGGCGCAGGACAGCCTGGTCTTGCCAAGCATCGCCTCCGGCGACGCCGATTTGGTCACCCAGATGGGGGAGTGGAAATCCATGCTGGAGGCTCGTATCTCCGAGATCGAAGTAGGCCAGCTTCCTCTTATTTCTGTACTTTCATTGTTTTGGATATGTATGAATGTGGAATGAAGTGGAGTTTTGGGAATTGTGTGAATGCTCTAGAACCGACAGACGGGAATGATTGCGGGCTGCGAATTACAAGCCACTGAGTTCAAACGCGTGGGCACAGCCGTGGCTGTCAATCAGCAGCGCATTCACGACCTACAGAGCCAGTGTGAAGGGCTGGAGCGTCATTGTGAGCTTTTTCTCTCATGCACAATATTGTATGCTGGTTCTTTGTCCGAGAACTTATTGAATTGCAAATTGGCCAATATTTTAGAAAAAATATTTTCCCAAATGGCAAATTATTCGCTTAATTTCAATTCATTGGATGGTTTCAGCACGTCTCAGCAATGTGCTGATCGGGAAGCTGCCCAAATGGCTCCGCTTCCAGAAAGGGAAGAGCGATTTCGAGCTGGAGATGATCCGCAAGCGGTGGTGGAAGCAGGTGGATTTATTTTCACCTTGTCCAGGCATTCCCTAGGCTTGATAGAGTGTCGGTTGCAGCTGCTGGTGCAGGCGTTCGGTGACGCTCAGGGGAACCGGCTCTACAGCACCGTTGGCTTCTGCCAGCTCGTCAAGTTTCCTATTTTTCTTTTTTGATTCATGGATCGCACTAGAAGTTTGCTGCAGCAAGGATGGGTGGAAGTTGCTATTCGGGATGAATCAGCTGGCCACGATCTTCATTCAACGCAATCGGTTTTTTCATTCTTATTTATGTTTCCCCGGGTATTTTTGACATATTATATCATGAAGCGAAAAAAAATTTTATTATGAGCCTTATGTTTAATTTCTATCCCTTTTTTATCTCGTATATAACAATGACTTTTAGATATTGCTAAATTCGTTCATAATTTGCGACAGAAAATAATGATTTAACATTTGGCTTTCTAGTTCTAAGCTCGAGGCAGTCCGGATGGACGGTATGAGGAACCCGATCTCACCCAATCATGACATGACGATGCATGAAGGTCTCGTTGGTTCTAGGTATGAAGGCAGGAATGATTGGTTTTGGCTTTGCAGTGAAGGCTCGCGCAGCAGCGGCCAACCTGATGACGTTGGTCCGTGCTTTCTTTGGTGAAAACATCTCCGTCACCCTCTGCAATCGCCACGGGATGCTCCGATGTTTCGAGAAGGACGTAAATCTCTTAGCTCTGGGATTTTTGATTAATGCGTAGCTATTAGATTGCTCTAGCTTATTTCTTGTACTTTCATTCTAATAATCTTAAATTTGCGGAAAGTCAGATTTTTTCACAAATCTTATTTTCCTTGGCCTGACAAAAATGAGTTCAGAAGGATGGTTGTAGTGGCACTGGGATTGGCTACGTCGCCTTCTGGACCAGTGGCTCGGGGTCTCCTGGGTGGACTATGCCATGCATCGCGTCCCTGACGGCTTTGTCCCGCTCGAGGGCACCACCCTTCGCGACACCTTCGGTCTCTTCATGACCACCAAGGCCTGCCAATACCTTCGCAAGATCGCCTACTCTGGGCAGAAAAAGGTATTTTGTAGGGCCAAGGCCGGAATATTAGACCGCTTTTATTCGGCGAATGGCTATCTCCGATAATTGAAGAGTTGAATCGTAGAAAAGTGAGTTGAGATTCTTGGTTAGTTAGGTAAGCAGCAAAGGATGTTTTTGCTAGGCGGCTAAGGATGCCGGGGGAGATCGTGAGGAAGAGGAGGGGGATGAGTTCACCGAGGATGAGGAGATGGGCTCTGCGTATGGCGACGAGGAGGAGGAAGGCGGCTTCGAGGCCCAGGGCGACGACACCATCGTCGGCGGCGCTCTCGAGGAGCAGGACACCGACCACCCTGCCTCTCCGACCTTTCCTGTCAGCCGCTCTGCCTCATCTGATATTTCCGAGGACTGGGGTGGACTTCTGGAGGTCAACATCGTTTCTGAGGAGGATTCGGTATAACTGAGCTAAGACGGGCGGTGAATTGTTCATTCGAAAAACGGATTGTAGCCTTCTTGGACAAAGGTGAAGAGCAGAAGGCGCTGGAAGCCTAAGAGAGTGGTATGGGGTGTGTAAGTACAGTGCCATGATGATGTGTTTTGGCCTGTAGGAGAAGGAGGCTGGAGGCGGGAAGACTCGGCGGCGGGAGGAGTGTGGAGACGAAGAGGACGAAGCCTACTACGTTCCTCCGCGGCGCAAGCGCCCTTTCGACCGGCAGCAGGACAATTCCGGAGGTGGCAAACGTCTGGCTGCCAACTCCGGTTTGCTATTTCTCACTTTTCGTATATCGGGACTGCTGATGTTTCAAGTGGTATTCGTCTCTAGTGTCAAATTGATGCTGGTTAATGGAGATTGAGCATATATGTTTGCTAGGAAATGTTCGCCACCACTACGATCGGCCCAGTAACCCGTCTGCTCCTCCGCGCTACTTCGATAGCAAGGAAGATCATCAGCGCTGGCGCAGCCGACAGGCTGGCTATGGTGGCTATGAGGGCGGCCGCGGGGGCCCCTCACGTGGGGGAGGGGGGCGAGGCTACCGGGGTGCGGGTGGGGGATCTGGTGATCTGGATCTGGATTTTGAGAAACGGGGTCAAAGAGCACGATTTTGAGTTATAGAGCTTGCATCGATTACGAGAAAGTGCTTAAAACATCGAAAATGTGACATTTATCAATGTTTTAGAACTGCGCAGATTTGGAATCTACCCATTGTGGCGAAGTTTTAGTCATTGCACATATATTTTCCGGCCACTTTGGCAAACCAGACTAATTAATAGGCAACCTGACTCGTCATGGGTTGGGTGCCTACTTTTTGATGTCCCTTGAGGACTGCCAGGTGTTTGCTCCTGCATTCATTTGGTGTGGCTATAATTTGGCCACTGGGTGGGATCTCTTAAAAGAGTCAGTAGACCCAACAAAAAGAGGTTATGCATGAAAAAAGCTGGGCACCCGTGTAGCGGGACCCATGCAGCCCAAACTCCTTGAGCCATTATCCAAACAAACCCTAAAACATTGTCTTGGCATGGATAAACTGAATAAAGCATTGTTTCCTTTCTAAATCTTTGCTTTATGCACTATACAAACCCCCACATCCTTTGTCTCCATGCTCCTTCTAATGCCCAAACAATTTTATTCTCCATGCACTATTCCAAATCCATCACCTTTTACCTTAAACCAACCCCCAAACCCTTTGCCTACTCTCTCACCTGTGTCATTCCGACCCCCATCCCTTGCTGTCATGCACCATACAAACCCCCAACCAAACCGTGTTCCATTCCAACCCCAAACCCTAGCTGTCAGACAATATACAAATTTTCATTACAACAAATTATCCTCCCACAATTTGCAACAAATACGGACAGATCAAAACTAAAGGTTTACACAGCTATTTAAAAGCAGTGCTTTTGGCCCATTCTTACAAGGTTACTAAGCGTATTCCTCCTCAGCCCCCCCCCCCCCCAACCATTTGTCCTCCCCAAATATTTGCATCCGTCTCTCAAAATTATCTGCATAAGCCCCGTTTTCAATTGATGCCTGTTAAGTTAGTAAACCAAAAAATTAAATAAATTTTAGTATTATTTCCCCCAAGGGTATTTAGCGATTAGCCTTTTTCAGCCGTGATCCCCCCAGCCTTTCAACCATTTGCCCTCCACAAATCCTTACGTTTCGTTTTGCATATCATTTTCAGAATAAAAACCCTGGCTTATGAATTATACCTCTCATGTCATAAAAGCCATAAAAACCCTAATCTAATTTTAGTACAATTCTCCCCACCATAAATAAATGAGAACAATTATTGCTCTAACAGATTTGCGAAAAAATATTTCCTTCCAAATATTGGTTTAGAATAAAGTATACTTACATCTATTTGCTAGCTGGTTTCATATAGTCGCCGTAGGCGATGGTGAAGCTCAACCTAGTCTTATTGGGCTGGCGCGAGGGAGCGAAGCGAACCGTCAGCGCCCAGCCCCTCTTTTCGACCCAGGTGTACGTTTTGGGGGTTATTGCTAGATCTCAATTTTGATAAGGCTGCTGCTCGTCACAGAAAGCTCAAATCGTGTTAATTTTTTCTGCAATGGATAGAACAACATCAAATTGACTATAGTTTATCTTTTGACTTTTGCGTGAAACGGTTTATTTTACCACGAAAAAAGCAAAAAACCAATTGTCCGAACTCCTTCTTCTTCTTCTCCTTCTCCTACGCATCTATTCAATGGACGATAGTAGGTATTCAGTTCTTCCCCCCTTCCCCCCTCCCCGGGTTCCCGGGGCCTCATGATTTTAGCTCTTCAGTTAAATTAAGAAATCACATGCACCAGTGATGTAGTGGTGTAAGCGATTGGGCTGATGGATGAAATTGGAAGGTTCGAACTTCGAATCCTTCTCAGGGACTCATTTTTATTTTTGTGTGTTTAAAGTTGAGAAAACAACTGGTACCATCGCCAGTCCAAATATAAATCTCTTTTCTCTCAAAAATCGATTGCCCTAAGAATAAGTCAAGAAAATTTCTCAAAAAAATATAAAATTTGTATTTATACATTTTATACTACATTAAAAGTAGAAGAAATATTAGGTACCATTGGCAGACCAAATGTGGGCCTCTTTTCTCCAAAATTTGCAATTGCCTCGAGTAAAAAGTTAAAGAAATACATTTTCTACTAGTGGAATCTGCTGCGTCATCTGCATTTTGTTTTTGGGCGCGCATGGAAAGAGGCACTGAACTGCGCGCCAAAAATAAAATGCAACTGTCCAAGCAGATTCCACTAGTAGAAAATGTATTTCTTTAACTTTTTACTCGAGGCAATTGCAAATTTTGGAGAAAAGAGGCCCACATTTGGTCTGCCAATGGTACCTAATATATAATACGGGTGATGCCATTTTAGGAGGATACCTCGGGTGGCATGGTTTCTATGTCTATCCAGGCATATGATAGCATTTTGGATAGATCTCGGAAAGTTTGGAAAAATATGCTTTACGGTCCTCGCGGTTTTTCCTTAAAAACAAATTATGATTGAAAACGTGTCGAATTTTGCCATTTTTGCCCCTTTTTTGACTTTACTCCTTCGTAGCTCATTCAATTCTTAACTTTTTCTGGCGGACTTTTTTTTAAATTCGAGGCATAACAATTCTTTTTAAGATAGCCCATTTACTTTTTGAAGTTTCTGAAACTATCATACCAAAAAATCTCTTTGAGTGAAGTCAATTTTTCCGATTTTGGCCCTACTCAGTGAGCTGATGTTGAAAGTATGCATTATTAGGGATTTGCGGATGTTATATGCCAGAGGTCATTTTGACTGTTTGTTACAGTCATTGATCTAAATTTTCTGCTCTAATCCGCGCAGCATCGAAATCTGGTGGAACTTAAAATGCTTATCTTTGCTGAGCTGTAGTACTAAATTCTTTTCAGCGATGGTGCTTGATGCCTGTGATCAATAGACACCAGTTACTGGAATAAATATTTTATGTTATCAAAAAATAAAAAGAAATTAAATATTTCATATACTGTGAAGGAATGAAAAGTGTGGCCACGCGAAGCGCGGCCACTGACCTATATTACTAGTATATATATATATATATATTTGTCCGTTCGCGGCCAGTACTCCACGGTTTTTCAATGAAATTGGCTGATTTTTTGCATGAAGGTCCGTCTGGGTGTTGGCTCGAGACGTTTTTAAGATCGGCGCCATTTTTCGATTTTCACCCAAAACTCAATTTTTTTTAAGTTTCAAAATACGCAAATTCATAAATCACTGGTTTTTCAATGAAATTAGCTGAATTTTGGCAGGTACGTCCGTCAAAGTAATATCTTGAAGCTGGCAAAAGGAATTTTCGAAATATTTATTATAACTTGATTTATAGGCAAAAACCCAAAATCTTGATGTTTCAAAAACTTGAATATGCATAAATCCATTGTTTTTCAATGAAATCAACTGATTTTTGGCAGGTACGTCCATCAAAGTAATATCTTAAAGGACAAACGACCTAATTGACACCCCCTTCAATTTTGATGAAATTTTTTTCCAAGTTAGGGGATATCAAAGTAAGCTTGCAAGCATATTTAGTTTGTTCAATTTTGTAAAAAAATATTGCGAAAAAAAATCCCAAACTTTTACACGTTGTAGCATAGGGTAAGGGCTCTATGAGGTACAAAAAAATTCAAAACCTAAATATGCCGATGCCGCCGCATTAGGCCGCTTAACACAATTTGTATTTATTGAAAAGCCACCAGAAAAAAATTTACTGGGGGTTCAAATCGGAGCGGAAGGACGCGGAGGGGCCCGGAAACTGGCAAAAATGGTCATTTTTGGTTGTTTTTGGAGGTTTTTCCCACATTATCATAATTTATAAATTTTTTTCGCAATCGGGACCCCTATTTTTGAAATGTACGCCCCAAAATTGACCCATAAACATAATCATGTGTTAATATTAATTAATAAAATTTTTAATACATTTTGGGCTCTCTATAGTGGGGTCAAAAACATGAAAACAAATTTATTAATTAATATAAACATATTATTACGTTTTTGGATCAATTTTGGGGCGTACATTTCAAAAATAGGGGTCCCGATTGCGAAAAAAATTTATAAATTATGATAATGTGGGAAAAACCTCCAAAAACAACCAAAAATGACCATTTTTGCCAGTTTCCAGGCCCCTCCGCGTCCTTCCGCTCCGATTTGAACCCCCAGTATATTTTTTTCTGGTGGCTTTTCAATAAATACAAATTGTGTTAAGCGGCCTAATGCGGCGGCATCGGCATATTTTAGTTATGAATTTTTTCGTGTCATTTGCAGCCCTCCCCCACGTTGTAGCATACAAAAATTTGGCAATTTTTTATTCTGGAATAGAGTCCTTTTGGCCAAAACGTTATACCCTTGCAAGCTTACAATGGTAACACCTATCATAGAAAAAAAAATGAGTGGGATCGGTGATGGTGTCAACCCATGGTGTTTTCCCTTTAAAGCTGGCAAAAGGATTTTGTGAAATATTTATTTTATCTTGATTTATAGACAAAAACCCAAAATCTTGATGTTTCAAAAATTTGAACATGCATATTTCCATTGTTTTTCAATGAAATCAGCTGATTTTTGGCAGGTACGTATCAATCATGCGAATTGAAAAGTTTTGTAACGTAGCTAGTGGTTATATTACTTGTACTGGAACAAAGGCCGCGCATCTTGGCGATAGCCGAGAATACCTTGTGGTCTAAAATTAGCCCACCGCTTTCACTGAAATTATTATAAGTAACGATTTATAATTTATATTGTTTTGTAGTTTGGCCATAAGGGAAATATTCACTTTTATCATGGAATGAGTGGTATAGCCAACAGCTTATCAACAGAGCTTAAAGTGTCCGAAAAATTGCTAATTTTGGTGAACTTGACCTTTCTTCATCGATTGTCTGGGTGCTTGCTCTATGAAGCTCAAAACTATTTTTGCGAATGAGGCTTTGCAAATGGAGCTGTGTTTAAAAATTTTTACAGAATTTTCACGAACTTAAAATGAAGACCAAATTGCGAAATACCTTTCGATGGCTGTTGGGGATAGACAAGCTAACTAGATGTGGACTACCAATTGCGGGGAGGAGGGGGTGGAACAACGGAAATGAGATCTTATTCATAGTTGACGCAGAGTGCTTATGTTTTACACAATCATTGCTTTGCTTTCGTTCAGGCTTAAATTCAATGGTTGCTTTTGTCACTTCAATAGGAAAAATTATTTCATTGGACATGTTATATAATATAATCAAACCTCATTGGCCGATTTTTCAAACTGGCCACGTTTTAGCTTCTTCAAACAACTCAACAATTGAAAACAAAATTAAAAGATGAGCAGTTTGACAGTGAGTGTGTGATATCCGAACGTTGAGCAGAGGGACGGAGCTGAACAGTGCCACAAGACTGGTTTTGCCCGAGCGCTTAGGGAATCACGCCATGTTCCGCCACAACACTTCTCATGCTCATCAGCTCTCTGCAGTCACGAGAATTTGAATAAAAAATTATCAGCTGTGTTGGAATTGGGCTATCGCCTGCCTGAGCGAGCAAAAGGAATCTCTGGCCTCTTTGGAAATCTCTTGTGGCGTCACAGGTGGCCCAGAAATTGGCCAGCCTCAAGCAGGAGCCCAAAAGCGCTGCTGCCTGCTCCCCATCTGAGCCGGAGGAGAGGAGTTGGGCCTAACTGCGAGACAAGGAGGTAAAGTGGAGGTTTGCAGGTTTGCAGTCGAGGCTTTTGACAGCTCCAGTATTATCGTGGAGGCGGAGGTGAACAGGGGAGTGGAAGAATCGGAGGAGGAGAGCCTGCTGAGCTAGAACCGGCTCCGCCTTTGCATCAGGTTTATTCGTTAAATTTATTGCTTGAATTTTAGGTTTTCTTTTTTAGTTGTTGACGTCAACTCAGAAAATTCACGAAACACATGAGCAGTCTCTCCGGGAGAGCTCCATTCCACTCCACACTCCGCCGTAATCCCACTCCTACCCGGCGGCCGCTGCTTCCCAACCCCTCCAGGCGGTCCAGCCAGTTCCAGGACTGCCAAGGAAGCCAACATCACCTGGTCGACCTCTGGGTCTTGGCAGGCCAGAGCTGGCCCTGCCTTGCTCTGCTGGTCTCCTTGCAGTTTCCGTTGAGGCCAGGTCGCCCGGAGGTGCCCAAGGGATCGCTGGGTCCTGGCAAGCATTTGCTGAGGCTGTTTGGAAAGGAGCAGTTGAATGGATTGATTTTACTCGGTCTGCTGATGTTTCAAGGGATTGATTAAGAGTTAGTAGAACAGCTTCACGATAATAAACAGGGAGTGTCAGAGCCATATTTAGATTTTACGCCTGAAATGAGCTGAACGATTAACTTTAGGAACTAGGCTAAAACAATCAACTTTAACGATCAACGATATTTCAGTCGACCAATTTGCAGAATAGCCAGTCAATAGTCGGCCTAGTTCAATGAATTAGCGATGGAGGAAATAGAGCGAACCTGTACAGGGCCTTTGCCAGGAACTCCGGATTGTCCTTCGGGTACAGGACTGCCAGGAGGCCCTTGTGCCCGGTGGACCGGCTGGGCACCCCCGACAGCCCTACAAAGACATCCATTCTTTATTTCCACAATCAACTGTTTCTTGTCAAGCTTCAGGGTTGACTAGCCTATGCCCAGCTTTCAGCTTGCAGCTAGTAAATGGCGTTATACGACCTAAATAGCTTTGATAAATCGCCTAGAGGTGTTCATTTTCCCTTTTCGAAGACGATCCAGCAATCCCAAGTCTCCTTCAAAAATTATTCAACCCTTTCTTACTAAAAGTTATCTCATCCGTGTCCAAATGCCCACCTCCATTCCACCCCACTCGAAAGCGCATCAACTCCAGGAACCCTTAGATCGTAGCCAGGCGATCTCCGAGCCGGCAATGCCAGCCAGGCCTCCCCGTGGGTCCATCCTCCCCGGCAGCTCCTGAGGTCTCCAGAGATCCGGGCTGCCCTGGTGGCCCATCGGGACAATGGTGGAAGGCAGCGCACTGGCAGAAGGGGTTGGCCCAGTCCTACTGGGCGGTTGCTGGAGCCCCCAGCATCCAGCCCTTCCTTTTCCGTTTCTTCCAAGAACCAGCCTGCCCTCCTCATTTTCCCTTTTAAGCCTCTTAGAATGCCCCTGAGCAAGCCGTTTCGCCCAGTGGTTCTCAGGATTTTAACCGGAAATACATGGTTTGAAAATGTGCGGCATTTGATTCTGTAACTTTGCCCGATTTTGATTATGCCCTATCCTATTCGCATTTGGTTCAAATAGCTGACTAATTTTTTAATTGTGTGGTTGTTTACTCATAATCTCATTGGGCTTGCGCGAGCGGAGCGTTAGCGAAGCGGTAGCGCCAAGCCCCTCTTATCGAGCAACACAACCAATTGCGGCTTTCCCAAAGTTTGGCAGGCTGTAGCTCATCACACAGAAGTCGGAGAGCGCTGCAAATAGGCTCAATCAACGCGCCGTAGTCGAATTGTGGGGGGTCCTCTTTGGAAAACTTTTTCTAAGTGCTTTATTTAAAGATTTATTCTTAAAAAACTATTTCAAAAAAGATGTCCGGTGTCTGGGCGCACACCGACCGTCCGACCATCCGACCGTCCGACCGTCCGTCCGTCCGTCCGTCCAGCAAGTGTTGCAGACACTTGGGCAACATCTGGAGCGTAGATCTCAACGGTTCTAGGGTAAATCGATGCCGCTGAGTGTCATGGCACCTCTAGCTTTTGCATTTTCCGCGTTTTTTTGGTCGAAACATCAACTTTTTGAGTAAGAATCAATTTTTTTGATTGGTTTTCTGGTGTTTTTTTAAGTTGCAGGCACTTGGGCAAGCTCTGGGGTGTAGATCTCAACGGTTCTAGGGTAAATCGATGCCGCTGAGTGTCATGACACCTCTAATTTTTGCATTTTCCGCGTTTTTGTGGTCGTAACATCAACTTTTTGAGTAAGAATCAATTTTTTTGATTGTTTTTCTGGTGTTTTTTTAAGTTGCAGGCATTTTGGCAACCTCTGGGGTGTAGATCTCAACGGTTCTAGGGTAAATCGATGCCGCTGAGTGTCATGGCACCTCTTTTTTTAATTTTCCGGGGTTTTTTTTAGGTTGAAACATCAACTTTTTGAGTAAAAATCCATTTTTAATTGTTTTTCTGGTTTTTTTTTAAATTGCAGGCACTCTGGGGAACCTCTGGGACGGTGATCTCAACGGTTCTAGGGTAAATCGATGCCGCTGAGTGTCATGGCACCCCTACTTTTTGCATTTTTTTGCATTTTTTTGGTCGAAACATCAAAGTTTTGGATAAAAATCCAGTTTTTTAGGTTTTTTTTACAATTTTTTTTACATTTTTACATTATTAAATTTATGCCTTTTTAAGGAGTATCACCAAAAAAACAGCACCATATAGATGATTTTGAATAGATTACGGTGATGACACCCGTTTGCTTCTACATGGTCAGCGTGATATTCCACCAGGTCGTGGTGAACAAACAGGTCATCATCAACTTCATCTTGAGGCATCGTTAAGGGCTCTTTGTCTAAAAAACATCACCATAAAGGTAATTTTGCACGTAGATTACGATTGTGGCGCCCGTTTACTTCTATCTGGTCTTCATGGGATTCCACCAGGCTGTGGTGAACAAGCAATTCATCATCAATGTCAGCATCAACTCAAGCATAAGGGCCTTGCCCCTGTATGAAGTGGATGAAATTATTATATAGTGGGTTATACTAACCCAAAGGGTATCTCTTATCTTCTGTTTATCTACAATTGAAGTGGAGGAAATATTTTTTCAGATTCAATTGAGTTCTACTTGCGACTGAAGTGGATGAAATTTTCTTGCAACTAAAGTAGAAGAAATTATTTCTCAGCACAAAAATAAGTTTTTGATATTTGATTGTGAATTTTGTGCACAGTAAAAATTATCGTCAGTCTAATAAAATAAATGGATTAATTAATGATAAGAGAGCACCTTACCTTTTTTGTCATTTGATTTGGCCAAAATGTGGTTGTCTCCAAAATTTCGCACAATTAAGTAAACCCATCAGTTTACATATGAATGGTAATTTTTTTTAAATGTTACGTATGTAGAATTGGGCAAAGACATATCTTTTATAATTAATTGCTATTGATATTTTATTGCATGCAAGGTAAATAGGTAACAGTCATTTAAAAATTATTTTGCATTGATTTTTTAATGTTTTTACTGCGTTTTGCTAAGGTGCACCCTTCTCATTAATTAATCCATTTATTTTATTAGACTGACGATAATTTTTACTGTGCACAAAATTCACAATCAAATATCAAAAACTTATTTTTGTGCTGAGAAATAATTTCTTCTACTTTAGTTGCAAGAAAATTTCATCCACTTCAGTCGCAAGTAGAACTCACTCAACTCGGACACTGCTCCCAGCCACGATCAATCACCAGCTCCATCCCGCAGAGTGGCTGCCTGTCGCCTCTACTCTGGAACATATTCCTCCAACCCCTGCTTGCTCAACTCTCTCTGCTCAATGACCCTCCACTGCACACCTTCGCCTTCGCTGACGACCTCAAACTCACCTCCGCCAACGCCACCCAGCTCCAACGGGCACTGAATCTGGTCAGCAACTGGTGCCGAGACTGGCAAATGCAGCTCTCCGTGGCCAAGTGCACCATCCTCCCCATCGGCGCCGGCCTTCAGACACAGTACACTGTCAACGGCACTGCACTCCCACCCCCCTCCACCAGCCCTCAGCGTGACCTAGGTGTGCTGATGACTCCCCAGCTCTCCTTCACTGCCCACTGCTCCTCCATAGCCTCCCGCTGCCGAGGTGTGTGCTCAGTTATCCTCAAATCCTTCACCGCAGCCGACCCCAACACCCTTGTCCAGGCTTACTGCACCTTTGCTCGATCCCCACTCGAATACGCCTCCCCAGTATTTAACTCCATCAAGTCAGCTGATAGCAAGGTCCTAGAATCTGTCCAACGCTGGTATACTAGATGCATATACTCTCGGTTCCACTGGAGAAATGTAAGCTATGCTGAGCGTTTGCTGAGGCTGAACATAGAGACCCTTAATAAGCGGCGAATTGATGCTGACCTCTTATTCCTGCACAAAGTCTATCAAGGGAAACACTACTGCCCCAACCTATTGATGAGAAAAATAAATGCTAGGCCCCTGTCCCATAACCACCGTTTGCTCCAAAACCCCCATGCCCGTGGAATCCACTGTCTCATGTGGCCTCAGAGGTGCATTGCTAATTGGAATAAAATACCAGAGGCTGTGATACTCGCTTCCCAATCAGCATTCTGTGATTTCCTGAAACGCGAATGATCAAGTTTCATTCGATTAGGCAGGCATTGCTGCTTCTGCCTTATGTCCCAGTGTAACTGGAGTAAAAAATCAATCAATCAATTGAATCTGAAAAAATATTTCCTCCACTTCAATTGTAGATAAACAGAAGATAAGAGATACCCTTTGGGTTAGTATAACCCACTATATAATAATTACCTATTGAAGGCAAAAAGAATCAAATTCCTACTTAATCCGTTATGGAAAGTGCTTCCATATTTACGTTATTTCCAATTTTCGGCACACCTTTTTTCTATATTATTCTATTCTCTAAGGCGAAATTTTTATTTTTTTATCGCTGGTAGAAAATATGATGGAAATAAAGATGAATGAATGAAGATGTCGCAAAAAGACAACCATCGAATGATGATGATCAGCAAAGAAATTATCAGTCTAGGAAGTCTAGGAAGCAGGAGGCCTAAGGTGGATGGCGGCGGAGGCGAGAGTTCGCCAGCCTTGCCAGCTTTGCCAGTTGATGCCCGTGGCGTAGGGCACTGAGGGAACGTCTCCCGTCTCCATAGGACAGCCGTCATAGTAGATGCCGTTGATGTTGGAATAGAAACAATCACGGTACCACCAGCCTCTGTAAATGGCTGGCGACTTGATGCAAATGCTGCAAGTGAAAAAAACTTAGGTTCCTTCATTTGAACACAGCCAATTTTAAAAAGTTTCAAGAGTTAAATAATCATTAGCGCCATAAAGCCAGCCTAAAGTTCAAATTCTCGACCACAGCAAACTAAATGGGACAAACTCAAAGTAAAATTTAAGGGTTTGGCTATTGGACAAAACAAAGGTATTAAAGAAAAAGAAAAAAGAAAATTTTTGCAAAGGATGGGTAAATGAAATGTTGAAATGACGTTTACATGCTACTCATTCCAGTTTTTCTCTGAAAACGAAGCCTTTGTAGGCTCTGCCACAGCTGCCAGAGTCGAGGTCGTGGATACTATCCAGCGTGGTGAAAGCCATGCCGTTGATGTAGTCGCAGGCGAGGCCATCTCCACCAGGCCCGCTTGCCCCACCTACTTCCAGGCTGTACAGGCTCGCCTCATCATTCACCTGCGCATGCACCTACGCACTCTACCAGCAGGAAGTCCAGCAAGAAGAAACCGCTTTGAATGTTTTCAGCAGCGTTTTTTGCAAACTTTTCTGGAGAATAAAATAAGCTGTTACACTTCCTTACTTCTGAAACAGTTTATAATAACGCTTTCTTCAAACAAGTGAAAGTGAAAAGCGGAAAAATGAAGATCTCCTACAGCTGTGTGCAGTAGGAATTGAAACTGTGGGTGTACAGTGAAGGTTTGGTAGTCTTCGTAGGTGGTGTTGCCGAGGCAGTCGGAGAAGGTGAGACGGGCGGCGCTGAGGCCGCAGAAGGAGCTCAGCCAGTGCATGGCGTCCAGGCCGAGCCAAAAGTTGCAGCCTTTGCAGATGCTGCCGAACCCTGCCTTGTACATGGCCCAGGGCTGGGTAAAGGACACCGTTTTGTCCAAACGCCTTGCAAAATCCTCACTTTGAGCCAGCCAAAAGCCATTGCATTCGCTTGCGTCAGCCAAAAAAGTAGCAGTGTAAAAAATTAAAAAAGTGTCAGGATCACAAGGTATTCTCGGCTGTTGCCAAGATGCGCGGCCTTTGTTCCAAGTAATAAGCAAAGCAATAACTGCTGTTAACTGCTTCAAGATACCGCCGCAACAAACGTATCTGCCAAAATTGAGCTGAGTTTATTGAAAAACCAGGAATTTATGGATGTTCGAATTTTTGAAACATCAAGATTTTAGTTTTTTGACTATAAATCATGAACTAATAAATGTGTCAAAAAGTTCCATTCTCAACTTCAAGATATCATCATGACAGACAAACATGCCAAAATTGAACTGATTTCATTGAAAAACCATCGATTTATGGATGTTCAAATATTTGAAACATCAAGATTTTAGGTTTTGGCCATAAATTGAGAAATAACAAATATTTCGGAAATTCCTTTTGCCAGCTTCAAGAAATCACCTAGACGGCCGTACCTACCAAAAATCAGCTGATTTCATTGAAAAACCAGCAATTTATGATTTTTGGTGCTGTGAAACATCAAAAATTTAGGTTTTGTGCGAAAAACGCAAAATTACGCCAAGCGCACAAAATGGCCTGGAGATACCACCCAGGCGGACCTTCATGCGAAAAATTAGCCAATTTCGTTGAAAAACCGCGGAGTACGGGTCCCGGAAAGACACATATATATATATATGTATATGCGGACAGACGGACGCAAAAATGGGGTAACTGCTTAAGCTGGCCTTGGCCGCCCGCCGCTTCGGGCAGGGCGCCAGAGCTCTTCCGGCCTCCGGGCCAGTGATTGCCACTGGTTATTAACCAGTAACTAGTATTTGGGAATTTTAATCGTCAACCCCCATATTTCTGATATAATCGTATTTATATTTTTATTTGGGAACGCCCTCCAACTGGTTAAAATCATAACCAGTTGGGGGCATCTTTTTCATGCGTTTTAAGGCTGACAGAGTGCTGGTGAAGGTCTCTGGCGCTTCTAGGATGTGCCCTAGGCTTCCCAGAGGCAGTCCCAGAAGCCTTGAGGCAACCTTTCTTGGGCCCCTTTTGGGCCTTCAGAATCTTCCTTTAGCCTTGTAGCCTCACCCATTCCTATACTGAAGCATATGAGGCCTCCCCCATCCTTATGTTGAAGCATAGGGAGCCTCCCCAGATCCTATGTTGAAGCATTGGAGGCCTCCCCTATCCCTATGTTGAAGCATAGGGAGCCTCCCCCGCCCCTATATTGAAGCATAGGGAGCCTCCCCCGCCCCTATATTGAAGCACAGGAAGCCTCCCTATCGCTATGGTGGAGCATAGGGAGGCTCCCTCTCCCTATCCCGCGAAGGCCTTTGAAACATTAGACATCTTAATAATGAGCTGCATATGTAGCCTCCCTCACTTATTGAGCTCTAACAAGACCCAGATTCTTCAAAGGACCCCCCCCCCCCACCCAACCCTGCTTCAGCATAGGGGCGGGGGAGCCTCCCTAAGCTTCAATATAAGCAGGGGGAGGCTCCCTATGCTTCAATATAAGCAGGGGGAGGCTCCCTATGCTTCAATATAAGCAGGGGGAGGCTCCCTATGCTTCAATATAAGCAGGGGGAGGCTCCCTATGCTTCAATATAAGCAGGGGGAGGCTCCCTATGCTTCAATATAGGGATGGGGAGGCCTCTTATGCTTCAACATAAAGACGGGGGAGGCCTCTCATGCTTAAACATAGATATGGGGGAGGCCCCTAATACTTCAGCATAAGGACAGGGGAGCCTCCATGTGCTTCAACATAGAAATAGGGGACATACACAAAAAATGTAAAGATAAACATACATAAAGAAGTCAAAATAAGAAGTAAAAAACAACAATTATCACAGTGCAATGATGTAAGAAGTCATTGAGGTGATAGCTGCATGCATTGCCAAGCCTACGCCAAACTTTTCCTATGCTTAGGTGGGCGAAAATTTAAAAGGCGTAATATTTCGGATATTTTTAGCAAAAAAAATACTGGTTACCGCCTAATATTAGGCGGTAACCAGTCACCATTAGAAATAAAATACCGAAATATAATATTTTGGATATTTCGGATATTTAGAATTTTAACAAGTTCAGGATTTAAAAAATAATCGTATTTTTATTTTTATTTCGGAAGGCCCAAAAAAAAGTGGCAATCACTGCTCCGGGCACGAGTGCTACGGCCCCTACGCTTCGCCTAGCATGCTTCGCATGCTAGGCTACGCTCCGGGGCCTCCGCACCCATGCCCTTTGGCCTATGGAGCTCTGACTGCCCTGCCCTGCCCTCAGCGGCAGGCGGCCTACGGCCGCGCAAAAATGGCAAAAAGCAGGATCTCTTCACTGTAATGGGCAAGGCTGCCGTGAGGTGCAAGGGCCGCGAAAGAAAGTCTCAAAGGTCAGGAAGGAAACTGCTGGACGGTGGTGAGTCCGCCATGGGTCATGTCGCAGAGGGCAGCAATGCTGCGAGTGGTGCTGCCGTCAAAGACCCGGAGTATGTAGTCCCGATCCTCCCGCGCCCCTGCCTTGTAGTAGTCGAAGCAGGTGTAGCAGATGCTCCCGACTGGACCAGGGCTGGGTGAGGTGGTGGTGGAGGGGCTCAGCATGGTGGGTACCGGCGGTGCCAGCTTCGCGGCGTAGATCAGGGCTGCCCTGCACTCTTTTAGACTCATAATGAAGTATAGATGTATATACTCCCATGTTTCAGTGAAAGTTAAGCTGCGCAAAGGAGGTATCTTGGTCCCAGCTAATCCAAGCCTGCATTGCGAAAACGCGCCACTGTTCAAGGAAGCTTGTCTGAGAGAGCTCGTTTGTTTAGTTTTATTCGACTCATGGATGCTAATTCCATTTTACGCGTTTTTCGCAATTCATGCTATTTCTAAAATGTGAGAAGGCTAACCATCGACCAGGATTGTTGTTCGCTCGGCCGCTGGTGAAATGGACGCTGAAGAAGTCTTCCGTAGATTGCAGCTCATTTGTACAACTGCCTGCCTTACACCTACATTTTCACTAGGATGTGGCAAAAAATCAAACTGCCGAAAAACGAGCCTTACTCAACTCGCAAATTCCAAAAGCCGTCGTAAATTTTGAGCACGTCACATGGGCCTAGTTGGAGGTCCAGGAAGCTAAGAGCCAGCCTCTCCTTGTTATTCCCGTAGATTAAATAGAGACAGCTCAGGTCAGGGCAGTACTGCTCAGGGTATCCTGTCATTAGGCGAAAATGACTTCGAAAAAAGCGATTGCAATGAATTTGGGCTTGGTTTCAGGACATTGTTTGAGAAAGCGAAACTCAAATGAAAAAAGCCTGAAAATCTTCAAAAGGCTTGGTCTTAGAAGCCGATAAGTCAGACAGAAAGTCAGTCTGTAAGCAAACCAGGGGATGCAAAAATTGTAGACCGTGCATTCAGCGGCAGCCTAAAAACCGGCTCACCACAAGATCAACCTACAATGATTTAGATTATGCAAGAAAATAAACTTCCAATGATTTAAGCTTTGTTGAAAAATCAACCCGCAAACTTCCATTGTATGAATCAATGGCAACGTAATGTTTTTTCCTGGTTATTACTCGATTTTTTGACGGAATATTTAATTTTACCAAAGAGAGAGGGTTTGTGGGCTTAGAAAAAGTTTTACTCATTCAGTCTTCAAGAACAATGTGTGTTCATTTGCTTCCTACCATTTGCCGCGGAAAGGTCAAGCAGGACCAGGGGGCTCTTGCAGTAGGAACTCGAAATTTTGAGCAAAATCGAAATTTAGAACATTTTCAGATGCAGTAGAAAATTCTAAATTTCGGCTATCTAGCACAAGAGAAACTCGAAAATTCGGAATTTTGGGCTAATGCAAGTACCAGATGCAGTAGATGGGAAACGCGTAAAATTCAGGTGTTGTGACTGTTCATGCATTCAAAACTGGAATTTGCTATAATTATGCCAATCAAAGACCCCATTTATTCCTAAAGCATGTCCAATATCTTTGAACAAATGGTTTGGTTTGTATTGAGTGCTGCAATCGAGTGAGGGGATCGGAAACGCAATAGATCTGTTTATGACACAGATCCTTCAACATCAGCATTAGGTTTCATGCGCTAGAGGACTTAGCTTTTGATCAGCCTAGCTATCTTTGTCCTAGGGGGGGCAATATCTTGAGGGGGAGGGCAAAATCTTGAGGGGGGTTCTTGATTGACATCAGCCTGAATTTCTTTTAGTGCGCATTAATTCAGTGGCTCTTTCCAGTAGCTCTATCCAGTGCGCGCTATTTTATTTTTATTTTGTTTTATTGGTTTTGGCTCTTTCCAATCGCAAATATCATGAACACACTGGGGCAATACTAAGAAGTAACAAAGTGAAAGATCATGCGTTAAGACCTAGTTTATCGCTTTGCCAACAATCTAAGATCTTAGATCGCTAGATATGCCCTGTAAAAGTTTGCAATATTTTGAAATTTAGAGGGGGGGTGGTCTTTATTTCAAATCCTAAATTTCGGCCAATTTTAGGGTTCCACTTGCAGTAGGTCCCATTTTCATCTAACTTTCGAGAAAAATTCTAAATTTCGCGAAATTTATGACTTTCTAGTGCAAGTGGAAAATTCAAGCTAGTGCAAGTGAAAAAAAGCTAGTGCAAGTGGGAAATTCGAGCTAGTGCAAGTGAGCTACTGCAATTGCCAAATTTTGCCTAAATTTAGAATTCCGCGACCTAGTGCAAGAGCCCCCAGGAGTAGGCAGAATAGCACAAGACGTGTGCCGTTTCCCAAACCGGTTTCGTCCGACCCTTAGTTGGTGAGGCAGGCGGAAGGGAGGCCGGGATCAGTTGCTCTATAATGTGGCTCGCTCTTCCCCTACCAGTTCCGCTGTCTTCCTAACCCCCCTTCGGTGACAACGATGAAAGTGTATCTCGCTACGTTCCTGCTGCATATCACCACAGCGTTTGGTAGATCAGAGAGCTGATTAGCTTGATCTGTACCTTCGACCGACCACCTCTACAATGCTACTTCAACGCCCAGCAATACTTCCGCCAACTTCCGCTTCCACAACAACCTCCGGCCTTTGACCTCGCCGCCCCTTTCATCAGCAGCGATCGAGTCAAAAGCCCAAATCACCGATCTACAAAGAGCGGACAGCGAATCGAGCCCAGCCTGCAATGCCGGACTTTGCTTTGCTGCCAGACAGCCCACCCTGCAGCTCCAGAACTTCACTCAGCCAGAGCCGGCCTCGTGAACTTCTAGACGGCAGCAACTGCGACTACGCTGCATGGAATTGAAATTGACTTTTGAGTCTTATTTCAATCTCCGATCTTCGCCAGCAACATCGCAGCACCAAGTTTCGAGACATTACGCCATCTTGGACGGCTGCCAACGAAACTCTGACGTCACGGCCCACTTGCTACCATAATCTGCTGCGTCAAAGGGTCTTGAAGCGAACTGAAAAGTTCTCTTCATAGAGCAACTCCCTTCAATGATTTCATTCTATCCTTGCGGATTTTATGAAATCATTCAACGCCGACGATCGAGACAAGACACGACTTTGCTGCTAAGCATTGAAAATTAACTGAAAAGTTTCTTTTCATGCTGACGTCATCAGTGTTGTCAACAGACTTTCATCATCCTTAATTGGATTTTGAATATTCTCTTCAGCTGCCAGCAACCAGCTTAGACCCATCTACGCTGCCGGACTTTGAAATTGACCACTGTCCAATTTCAAAATTCGTCGCTGCCAGCTCCAGTCTCCGTCGGCTCGGATGCAACCTTGCTACCTGGCATCGAAAACTGGCTGCAAAGTCGTTTTCATGTCTCTGCGCAAGCATCGCCGATGACAATTTCATTATCCTGAACGGATCTTGAAATTGCCTGCAGCTACCAGCAAACCGATCCACTTTGCTGCCAGAGTTCGAAAATTGGCTCCGGTCCATTTTCAAACTTACGGCCTCTGCTGCAACCGCCGGCCAGCCAAGGACAGCTATCCAGCAGAAGCAACGTCTCCGCTGCTAAGTTTTGAGATTGACTTGGACAGTCTCAAAACTCCCTGCTGCCCGCTGCAACCTCGCCGGCCCGCCTGTTTATAAATCCTTGCGGATTTATAAACTTTCGAGCATCGTTGAAGAAAAGCCCAGCCAGCTTCAGAGTCAATGGCCGTCTTGCGACATCGCTTCATTTACGGATCTTTATGATCGCGTAAATTTCGAAAAGCAACGCCGAAAGACAAAGCCAAGGAGACTCACAAGCGGACTACGCTTTTCTACGCAGACAACTACTGGACCAGGCCCAGCCTAGTGGACTGCCTCCACTGCTGCTTCTACGGCCTCCCGGTCATCTGCGTCTTCAGCCTGCTCACCTGCGGCTAGAAGGACCTCTTCGAGGACGGCGTCAGCTACGAGCACAACGCCTCCAAGGCCTACTTCCTCTGCGCCTGCTTTCGCTAATGCGCATCGGAAGATTGTGTCAATGACCAACCTCCTCCTCCTCCTTCTACCCGCCGTTGAAGATAGCGGCAATTCTGGACAAAGTCCGCTGCTTTCGCTACGGCTTCCTGGAGCACCACAACCGCGTCCAGATCTCCAAGGACTGCAACCAGTGCGGGAAGCTGGACGGCTTCGACTGCGGCCTCTGCCACTTCCAGCCCTACAGCGCCTACACTGGAATCCTCCAGGACTCCGCCCCGATCGACGCCGACTGCTGCTTGCTGCCTATACTCTGCTCCAGCATCAAGCCGCGCAAGTCCAGCGTGTTCGCCTTCTTCAACCCCGGCAACTGCATGGACGCCCTCTGCTCCATGAAGCTCTGCCCGTTGGATGACGCCTCCACCGAGTTCCTCAAAGAGGCCTCAAAACTCCTTCCTTCCTCCTATTACGTCCCTGGAGGTCGGTGGTGTACAAGGCCTACGGGAACCTGGACGGCTTCCCCAACCGCGTCTGCGACTTCATGACCGCGTACGCCGTCATGCAGTTCGCCTCCTGGAAGACGTCCTCTACAGACCTTCAAAGGTCTCCTGCCCTGCACCCTTCCCCTTACTCTGCCCAGCAGTAAGAGGTCGGTGGTGTACAAGGCCAACGGGAACATGGACGGCTTCCGCTCCGGCTTCGGCCACCCCGCCGGCGACTGGGCCAACTTCACTCCCATCGCCGCCTCCAAGACTTTGCACTATCTGCGAAGATATGCAAACTCTTTCTACGCTTCTTTCGACGATTCCAAAATAGGCGAAAAGAGACGCTAAACTTAAAGTTTACGTAACTCAAAACAAAGGCCTATTTTGGAGCGGCTTTCTGGAGGCACGGCCGCAATCGCCGCCTCAGCTCCGCCTACTCTCTGCCTGGCCACAAAAGCCTCTTCTGGACTGGCCTAATGAGAGCAGCTTCCCAGGACAGCGCTGCGTAACTTCCGCATCCCGCTCAGAAAAGCCTGAATCAACGTCGCCAGAAGCGAGCCGAAAGTACTACTTTCGGAACATAAGACGGCCTTTGGCCCTCTTTCGATGCCTCAAAAGAGCCGCCTCTCAAGGCTCTCCGCAATCCTCCAAGCGGCCCAACTCCAGCAAGAAGCTCATGCCCCGCTTCTTCTACATGGCCGCCTTCAACAACGTCCGCGTCCCTTACACCTCTCTACCCCCCTCCAACCCCCTATGCGACAGGCGTTTAAGCAAGCCACGCTTAAAGCCCGCCTTTCGCATCAACGGCAAATGCACCCTTCTTCTGCCTTCCATTGGCCCCAAGCCTCCAAGGCTCCGTCCACGGCGCACAAGCTCAACTTGTCTGCTCGCTTCTCCGCCGCCGGCCGAGAAGGAAGAGTACCCTGGACGGGAACCTGAACCAATTGGCCAGGGCCTAGCCGATCATCAGACAGAAGAGCAACGTTCGCATCGCCACCATCAATGTCATCACCAATGACACCTCAAACCTCCCTCTTCAATCCTTTCTAAAGGATCCCTCCTGTATCCCCCACTCTCTTCTCCCCGGCCTTCACCGTCCTACTCACCTTCTATCTACACTCAACCCTCATCCCAGATGACAAAACGTCTACGCCAAGCGCTCCCACTGGGCATCTCTAGATCAGAACTCTCCCACATCCCCCCTACAATGAACCCACCCCTGCACCTCAACTCTTCTTTCTCCTAAGGATGGGAGCCGAAGACTAGCTTCTGCTATTGCTGCTTCGAGGTCATCGTATTTCGCGGCACCAACGCACCTGCCAGTCTTCCTATCACCCCACCTCTATCCTCCAATCACCATAGCTGAGACAGGCCAAGATTGGCCTCTGGCGTGCGCAGAGCTTCTACAGCCGGCGCCTCTCAGACAACAGACAGAAGTTGAAGATCTTCTATTGCCGCCTCAAGATCATCGTATTTCGCGGCACCGGCATATCTGCAAGCCTTCACAGAACCTCCTTTCTGCCCCAGCCTCCCAACCTGGGCCGGCCAAGATTGGCCTCGAGTGCGCTCTGCCCAGCCACGCAAGCCTAGCTGGGCATCTTAGAGACGCAGAGCCTCTTCAGCTGGCGCCTCTTCGACAGCGCACAGACGGACGCCGATGGACCTCTACCCTTCCTCAACAGTCCCTTCCATCTACCCCCCAAGTACTCCTTGCGGAGCCCCAAGGCCCAGACCGGCTTCAGCAAGCGCTGCTTGGACAGCGTACAGATGGACACCGACGGACCCGACAATCGTCCGTCACTCATCCTTCTATACCTCCTTCAACCCCCCACCAGACTGTTCATATTCGACACGGCCAAGGACGCCTGGCTGAGCCTCTGGGACTTCCAGAACTTCTGCGACAAGCACAGCCTCAACCAGCTCTACTTGGACGACGGATAGATGAACAGTCCGATTGCGCACCTTCATCCTACCCCTCTATCCTCTTCCCAGAGGCCTTGGATGGAGCGGCATCGAAAAGCGCCCTCAAAGACTACGCCGTCTCTGGCTTGAAGCAGGACAAGCATGTCTCCGCTCAGCTCCAGCCAGCGGAGTTAACTAGCCCTGCCCTTCAAGTCAACGCCGAACGGGAACATTAAAGTTTAACTTTAATGAAATATTCGGCGGAAATTCGACGCTTCTATTATCCTAAAGACGGATAAAAGAAGATGTCCAAGAACTTCGGTTCTACAGCGTCTGACAGAGATTTGCCGACCTTCTAAACGGCGCAAATCTGCAAGGACTGCGGCTTCAAGGCCTCCGCCTACGGCTTCGGCTTTGGCTTCCAGGTCTCCGCCTCCTACAGGACGCCCATTGACTTCCACTCATTCCCCGCCAATCAATCGATTGCCAAGAATGACGGGTCAATGATCTTCAACGGCCAACACATTTCCTCCCAGCTCATCAGCTACAAAGGACTGAAATGCGTCTGGCACGGGCCTCCGGCCAACCTCTACGGCCTTGTTCATCAAGCTCAGCGGCATCTGCACCGCCTTCAACTGCGTCATGAACAAGACACGGGCCTCCGGCCACCCTGCAACGGCCTGAATCGGCAGGCACAGGCCTCCGGCCACTAGGAGTTCAACCTGTCCCTGCACTCCCGTTCTAGCAGCCTTCCTCTGAGCAACCTCGCTCTTTGGACTCCGACTGCGGACGGAAAGTGCCAAACAGCAACAACTCTTTCGAGTCAATCTGTCCCTGCAGTTCCCCTTCAGCAGCCTTCCTCTGAGCAACCTCGCTCTTTGGACTCCGACTGCGGGTGGGAATTGTCAAACAGCGTGACTAAGACTCAAGGGTCAACCTCCTCATCTCTAGCAGCCTTCCTCTGAGCACCCTTGCTCTTTGGACTCCGACTGCAGACCTGAGAATGACCAACGACGCGGCATCCGACCTTCGCATTTCTCTCACAGCAGCCTTCCTCTGTGGACTGTACTGCAATCGCTAGCAGCCTTCCTCAGTGGACTCCGACTGCGGATTGAACCGTGAACTCAGATGCACTGCGACAAGCCCCGCCTAAGAGCTACTAGAAGCCAGCGGGCAAAAACTACTCGGCTTCTTGCTACTCAATCCGTCGCCCTTATGGGGGGGAGGCGGAACGACTGCAAGAGCACGCCCTGCCCACCCTCTGCCGCATTGCTGAGGAAGCGGGAGAGAAGCAGGATCAAGGCAGGGGCGGCCGACATGGGAGCGGCTGCCACGTGAGGGAGCTGGCAAAGCACCCTCGTTCTTACTCACTTCGGGCTGAGGGCCCACCTGTTACTCTGCAAAGGCCTAGTAAGCCTTTTGCCACCTCGCGCCATCGACGGATGGGAGGAGGATGCAGAGGAGAGCGAATTTGTCTTACGGGACTCTGAGCTGACGAGCACAGAATTCGCGACCGCGCAGGCCTACTAGGAGGCAATGACACGCGCCCAGCCTACCAGGCGGCTGGTTAATCGACGCGGGAAGGAGTACGGAACACAAAACCCTCAGCCTCCGTCGAACTCCGCCAGGGGATGATTCGACAAGTGCAGACTACGAGGAGTCTGTTTAGCAGCCAAATAGGTGGCTGATCTCGTCAGTGCGGGCCAAAAGGAGTCCGCCTCGCAGCCGAACTGGCGGCTGACTGGACGAGCGCAGACTATGAAGAGTCTGCTTAGCAGCCAACTAGGTGGCTGATTCTCGTCAGTGCGGACCACGAGGAGTCCGCCTTCGCAGCCTACTCGGTGGCTGACTGGACGAGCGCAGACTACAAGGAGTCTGCTTCGCAGCCGACTACGCGGCTGATTCTCGTCAGTGCGGGCCACGAGGAGTCCGCCTTCGCAGCCTACTCGGTGGCTGACTGGACGAGCGCAGACTACAAGGAGTCTGCTTCGCAGCCGACTACGCGGCTGATTCTCGTCAGTGCGGGCCACAAGGAGTCCGCCTCGCAGCCAAACTGGCGGCTGACTGGACGAGCGCAGACTACGAGGAGTCTGCTTTGCAGCCAAACAACTGGCTGATTCGAGCAGTGCGGACTACTAAGAGTCCGCTTCGCAGCCAAGCTCGTGGCTGATTGGACAAGCGGACTACTAATCGTCTGCTACGAAAACCGACAATGACTACTTCCGGCATCAACTCATCGATAGCTCCGTGGAATGCTATTTTTGCTGCGACTGTTTCAACGGTTCGAAAGTTCACGGCGGCGGACTTCAGCTGGCAAAGCTTGGCTAAAACATTCCTGCGCCAATTTACCGCCTACGCAAGCCCCTCCGCCCACTATTCGACACCAGCAAAAACAGCCCCTCCACCTGCGCCCCCTCCGCTGTACACTCCACTCTTCAGCGCCACACACACACTCCCCTGCAAAACACCCCCCTGCAAGAACCTGCCCCTCCCCCAGCCTATGCAAGAAGGGCGGCAGGAAAAAGAGGGCGGACTAATTGCCCCCCTCTACTCTCCCCTCTGCGGGCCTACGTTTTTTGGCGCAAGCTCTGAAAAAGCGGCCCCCAGAGAGCGCAAACAACTGGAGATTAATGACCCTCCTTACAACCACACCCTACTCCCTACGCCCTCCCCCAGAAAAAGCGGCTTCCAAGGAAGAGCCAGTGTGGACGACAGATGACTCCGCCTGCCACCACCCCCCGCCTTTTTGCGCCTCTCGCAAAAAGCGGCCTCCGCACGGACGCTCATTTGTCAGCTCTAATCGCCCCACCGCCTCAGAGCTAGGATCGTTAACGATCCCCCTTTCTCTTCCTAATGGCCCCCTCCATCAACTTTACACACCCTTCCTCTACACGCACTGGCTGAGCGCGCACAGGGAGCTCCTTTCGACACCTAATGGTGATAAACGATGCCGAAGTTTTTCCGCCAGCCCTCCAGAGAGACAGGCCTCTGCCAAGCCTGCTTTGGCCTCCACACACAGGAGCCTGGAAACTGCTCCCCCGCTCCTCCACACCATCACCACCTTCGAGCCACTATGGCCCCGCCCCCGCTGCGGGGGGAGGATCGGAGGTACCCAGCCCCATCCAGCTACTCCTCCAGCCACAGCCAGTCTCTTGGCCAAGTCCCCCCATCAGAGCCCCTCACTTCCCACTCACCCTCAGAGGCCCGTCTGAGCCTAACTCTGAGCCCCAACTCTAATCCCACAGCGACTGTCCACTGCTGTTGCCGTCGACCCTCAAGCCCTAGCAGCCCATCGTCAACGGCCTCCAGCCCTCTTCATCGGCCCCTGACACACTTCTCTCCGAGAAATATGTCCGCCGACCACGTCCTACATCCGACAGTCGCTAGCTCCCACGCCCCTCCACCCCCTTCCCTCAACCCACACTCTTCCCAGGGAGACGAAATAGACACCACGCCGCACCAAGAGGAGGAGGGAGAGGAAGGAGAGGAGGTGGGCGATGAAGAGCCAGAAGAAGAAGCCAGCTCCGAGTCGGAGCCGGTAAGGAAGCAAACACGCTTCTCGGACAAGCCGCCGAACTCGGACAGCCAGGAGCATGCCGAGGACTTCCCCGGGGAGAAGGACATCATAGCCTTCCTCCACGGAAGCGAGGAGCCCAAGGACAGGAGCCAGAAGCCTCATAAATGCGACCGGCGATCTTCCAGCAGCCGCCGACGGTCGCCGAGACGAGAAGCCGACTCCTCTCCACCAACAAAGGCGGAGACAGAGCTTCAGGTCCTTTCCACACTCATCCCTCTATCACCAGCCTACCTGCTGCCCGAGGGAGCCCCAGGAGCCCCGTCTTCAATGGAAACGGAAGCTAGCTTCTACAGCAGCACGGCTTTGGCCAATCCATTGCCAATCCTTTCGTCTCCTGCGCAGACGGAGACCTCTTCCCCGGCCTCGTCTCCAACTCCAACCACTGCCAGGGTCACACTCGCTCCACTCCCTCTTCAGGAAGCTCCGCCGTCAGCGAGCCTAGAGGAGAGGAGAAGAGGAACGACCCCGGCATCAACGCCTTCCACTCCGACCACGGCCAGGGTCATGTTCGCTCCACTCCCTCTTCAGGAAGCTCCGCCGTCCGCAAGCCTAGAGGAGAGGAGAAGAGGAACGACCCCGGCATCACCGCCTTCAGCTCCGACTGCTGCCAGGGTCACCTTCGCCCCACTCCCTCTTCAGGAAGCTCCGACGTCAGCGAGCCTAGAGAAGAGGAGGGAAGGAACGACCCTGACATCACCGTCTTCCGCTCCAATCGCTGCCAGGGTCACATTTGCTCCGCTTCCCCTCCAGGAAGCTCCATCGCCAGAGGACCTCAAGGGGAGGAGGAGAGGAATGGCACTAGCGTCATCGCTTCCCGCTCCGGCAGCGCCCATGGTCGCCCTTACCCCGCTCCCTTTCCCAGAAGCTCCAGCCCCAGGGAGTCTCGAGAGGAGGAGCAGAGAGGCGGACCCGGGATACCGGAGCTCACAAGCCTACCTGAACACCAGCTCCAGGTTGATCGACAATCTGGAGCGGAACTGCGCTGATCTCCTCCAGCGACTCCACTGGAGGGACGACCACATACAGAAGCTGGAGCGACAAGTTCAGCAACAGAAAGGCGCCGTCATCGGATCCCGCCTCGAATCACTCCAAGCGCAGAAAGCACTTTCCTTTGAAAGACAGTGCTTGGGGTTGGAGGCGAAGGTGACGGCGCTGGAGAAGGACCACGAGGAAGCATGGAAACAGCGCGCCGCCGCCGAATCCGAGAAGGAGCAGGCTATCCAGGAGCGGAGCCAAGCTCAGACGGCACGGGACAAGCTCGAGTGCGAGAAGCGGGCCCTCCAACAGCAGCTGAACAAGATCAAGGGAGACGGCTTCGTCATCAGCCGGAAGAAGGCCGAGAGCCTCTACGCCGCCTTCGACGGGCTCCGCCGGATGCGCCAGATGCAATCCGGTCTGCAAGAGACCTCCAAGTTCATCCAGGCCATGTCCGCCGCCGTCGACGGGCTGCCCGAGGTCGACCAGGCCATGGCGAATGGAGGGAGTTCTGAGCGGCCGCGGCGACAGGATGCTCTGGGAGCATCTTCATCATCAATGCGCTCCCGCTCACGCTCCCGCTCACGCTCCCGCTCACGCTCACGCTCGCCTCCACCGCGAGTCACGTGGAGAGCCAACACAAGGAGGGAGGAGAGCAACGGACGGTGGATGCGAGCAAGAAGCGCCGTTCGTCGCCAGCGGTGATGAAGAAGCCCATGCCGGACTTCTTCAACAGCCTCTCTGAGCCCTCATCACCGCCCTTCCCCCACCTTCCTTGTCGCCGCTGCAGCGATGCGTGCTTTACTGCCTTCCCTGTCTGCCTCCTTTCCCTGTGAGAGTCAGTCGTCAGAGAGCAACCACAGAGCAGAAGGAGAAAGACAGCTCAACAGGAGCAACTCAATGACGCACCACGGGGAAGAAGGGATCGAAAGACTCGCTCAAGAAAGCGACGCATCCTAACAGCCTGAGACACAAGCCAGGAGAAGTGAATCCAGACGGGATCTAGCAACCCCAGAGAACATTTGGGAGTAGTAATGCGAGCTCCGTCTTCGGCCTTCATGATCTACGGAAGCTACTCGCTAGTCCACTCATCGAGGCTTTGAGTCTGAGTGGACCTAAAGGACTAGAGGAATGACTGGAGTCGTGATCTTCAGTCCAGTCTTCAGTCATGCAATCGATCGAAGGCCACTGGTCCAGACCAGACATCGAAGACTAGGAGAGCTTACTCAACGCTCCAAGAGGCCAGCAGACTGCGTCGTCTGCAACTACTACTCAGTGATGGCAAATAGGAGGTCTGGATGTAGACAGCTGTGAGACATGGTCGTCTCTTGCTCACCGTCAATAGCAAGGCTGCCAATGCATCCTACGGCAAGCACAGCATCCTACACATCCACTGCCCTTTAACACCTGCCCAGAACCACGGAGCGATGGCTACCAGGACTCCGCTCTACAACACTGCAGTTTCTGCTTCCTGTCGGAGATGGGCAGTGGTGTGAAGCAGTCCGAGTCCAGCTTCGCCATCGTCTTCCACGGCCGCCAGTTCAAGACCGAGCCCAACATCCAGAAGCTTAGCTCCTTAAAGGACGCCACGTTTCCACCCAGGCTCTAGCCAACTCTCGGGCTGTCTCATGCATTCTCTTAGCATGATGCCCGCATTGGACCAGACCCGGGGGAACCTGGACGGCCTCGCCGACCACTTCCACCTGAACGGCCACGAACTGCGCGCCACCAGATGGCATCATGGATGGCACACATCCACCTTACTCTTCACTTCATAGATTTTGACGACGGTAGAACCTGGGGCAAGCTGCTGCTGAGCCGCATGCTCTACACCGGCGGCAACTTGGAGCCTCCCTCCTCCATCTCATCGCCGCCCAGTTCATTGTCAGTTGAAGTGACAAGGCGTCAGCATCAGTGCATGCTGCCATCCTTCGATCCATCCTGGAACAAAGCTCTAAGATGTCCACTACACCATCTTAGTCAAGGCCGCCAGGGAATTGTAGCATCACTTGGCCACCCATCGTCAGGCCAAGCTATGCTTCCCTGGCGCCACACGCCCTGCACTCACTCTCCTTGGCCGCTGGGAGGGAAGAGTACCCAACGACCCACCCGACAAGAACACAAACACGACATGGGAAAAGACCACCACGGGAAAGGAAGAGCACCCGACACGGGGAAACAGGGAGCCAGACTGTGCCACGGCCTGTAGACATGCAGACAGATGGCCAGCGCCTTCGTTGGCAGGAGACACAGCCATAGCTCCTTCTACACTCTCCACCCCTACATTCTTTGCGACACACCTGTCACATACAGTCCAGGCTGAGCTCTTTCTACCAGCTCAACCTCACCCAACACTCTCTGGACAGTGCGACAGATGACAGCAACGCAAGATGACTACTGTTCGATGACAACAGTGGACATCTTCGACGTAGAGCCAGAGGGATACCAATGCCTCCCTGTGGCATTTCCACCCCCTAGGCAAGCACCCGCCAGGCAAGCACATCCACTGTCCAAGGGAGACTGCCAGAACTCCCTGCCAGTAACCGCCGGACTTCTGCACCTCCCACAGGCTACTGGAAGTGGACAGGTCGTCTGCTTGCCATAGCCAACTTCTCAAGCCAACCAACGAGACATTGGAGATCACTGAGATCATCCGTCTTGACGGGAGAACATGCCTCTGATCAGCCACTGCCAGCTGCTCAGGACCCACCCGCCACAGCCGATGAACAGTGCAGCCGCTGGTGACCAAGGCCTCCTGTTGGCCACTGCTGAAACTTGGACATTCAGCTTGATACTGGAGACAGTAAGGCTCACTAACACCGCCGGGAGCCTCCCAGGTGTACTGCCAATGCTGCCAACAGCCCAGGCCTTTCAACACAAGCTGGAAGCCATCAAGACCTCATTGCTGTCAAAAGGGGTCCAACCCGCAGTTGGAGACGGTCAAGGCTACCGGTCACAACAAAAGACTATCGAAGTCTCCTGGCCGCTGCCATTAACCAACAAAACCTTCTGCCCCAGGTCCAGCTGCTCAGACCCCCAGCATGACCTTGGAAGCTGCTAGGGCTTCCCACCTACTGCTGGAGGCTGCCCAAGGCCCCCGCCCACTGCCACCAGATGTTGACGATCCCTCTA
The DNA here is from genome assembly GCA_030248095.1 of Ptycholaimellus sp. GST1_10. Classification (NCBI taxonomy): domain Eukaryota; kingdom Metazoa; phylum Nematoda; class Chromadorea; order Chromadorida; family Chromadoridae; genus Ptycholaimellus; species Ptycholaimellus sp. GST1_10. Next base: position 104,332 of record JASANA010006636.1, read on the forward strand.
CTATCAGAGACTGCCATGATCTTCTGGCCACCCCCACTGGCCATCAAGACCTCCCTAATCTCCGCCACAGACTTCTTGGGAGCCTCAAGCATTGCTCCTGACCTCCCGAGCCTTCTGCAGGACAACGCAGACTCCTCATGATTGGCTTCAACAGTTCCTGGCCACCCTTGCAGTCTGCGGAAGCCTTCAGCCTACTGCTACTAGCACGTGCAAGCTCATGTCCACCAGTCTAGTTCCAGGAGCTTCAGACCCAATGCGGTTGGCCCGGCGAGCTGTTGCAAACCTCTGCCCCAGAGGCCTTTGGCCTATGGCTCTTGACCTTTGCACGGCCTCACGACCACTGAACAGCTCCGCTGCCAGACCTCATGATCTTAGTACAGCCTCAACTTAGAGGCACCGCCTTACCATCTGGCCTCTGCACCACCTGGCAACTGCTGCACAATGCGGTAGCCTGGCCTCTGCGCAATGTCACTGCCGGGACTCCAGGCTACCTCACTGTAGTCTCCAAGCAGCCGTATGGCTATGGTGCAGCCTCACCAACTGGCCCTGCCACACCCCTGAGGCCGGGCCTTGCTACACCCCCATCACAAGGCCTCTGTGCAGCCCCACCACACAAACTCGGAGCTGCCTTACGGCCACACGAGGCCTTGCTGCCAAGTTCCTGCGCATCCTGCCCTTGGCCTCCATATTGCCTCGTGGCCTTCGCGAAGCCCTGCAGCTACCACACTACTACCGCAGCAGGCCTCACTGTCTTCGCTCATGGACACGGACAGGCTCTCTAGCCTCGGCAACTACACACGTCGTGTACTAGAGGAGCGAGGCTCTCTACAGCTCTGACCACTATCGGCCCTCTACTCCTCCGGGCACCCCTCCCTACTCTATCCGAGGGAAGACAGGGATAAGGGACATGACGAATGAAAGGACCTTCCATCACCACCGGAAGCATCCCAGACTTCTGTCTACTACCGTTAACTGGTCAGGCCCTCTACATGAGGATGGAAGCGGTCGGAGCCTCCCATCAGACATGCTGACGCCTCATGCCTCCAGTTTACTACCGGAGACTGACAGGAGATGACAGGAGACGGAAGTCTCTTCGTACAGAGAGGAGGATGGGAGAGAGAACTTCGAGACGTGTCCAGTCATCAGCGTTCCTGCCTTTCTCGACCCCAATCGCAACGGCGCCACCCAAGCACCAGCAGGCCAGCAGCCCGAAAAAGCATATAGTGGATCAACCTCCACTTAGGCCACTACTTCGGCCGCGGACTGCCAGACAGCTGCTACTGTGACATGTTCACCAAACTGCAGGGCAGACCAAACTACCTGGAGGATACTTGTTGGTGCAGCACCTCCCCCGGGCCTACCTGCAACTATGAGGCTCATACGGTCGACGGAGTTGAATAAATTCCGTCCTCACCCTTGTAGTCTTCACCCGTCAACCATCCACACTGCCAAACTCCAAAGAGATGACTCAGCAACCAGTTCCGTATGCAGTCTCCGGTTGACAGGACCATCACGATGAGCATAGTATCACAAGCAACCTCCAACACCGTCATTGGCGGCCTGAACATACACCGCATACAGCCGATCACGATGTTGCAAGCTGGACGTTACGGAACCCGGAAGTCTCAAGACGGTCGCCATTTAACCTCACAGCGCTCCGTACATGGCCGCGAGCTCTAGAGCAAGAGCTCGTGGTTCACGCCGTCCTAAGCTCACCATCTGCCTGGCCTGGGGCGACGGGCATCCATAGCTTCAGACCCATGCGGGTTGCCCACTGACTCCAGCCACCTAGCACACGACGGATGGCCTCACGGACTGATGCAGACATCGGGTGTCCCAGGAGACCACTGACTCACAGCCTTCGGACTCCATACATCTTGATGCCCACCAGACTGCTAATCAACCTGGTCTCGAGACTTCGGGGCAGCTCTACTGCCAAGAGATTGTACCACCACCATCTCGAGGCCCAGTTCAATGCACCCTACCGAGGGGACTCTAAAACCTTCAGATCGCCACGGAGACACGCCTGGCAGGAGGATGTAGGGTACCCACACCGGATACACTCCACGCTGCCCTCCACCGCTTCCCGGATGCCGAGCCCTCAATCTGTACACTCATGACCAGACGACCTCAGGCTAGAAGACTTCAACAACCACCTGGTGGACCGCCGCACGGAGGACTTACCACATTTGACCAACATTGTCGATGGCGGCAAGACAAACATCCTAGATCACGTCCACCACCACGGTTCACAAAATGACAACCTGCATAGTGACCTCTGAACTCTAGACACCACGGCCTCATGCTGCATTATCCGGACATGTGGCCCCATCAAGGAAACACGGAGTACAGCTTCTCCGAGAGAAACAGGAAGAAGGGAG